>WAAG01019748.1:1000-44795 GCA_013390105.1 Tichodroma muraria | reverse complement strand
TATTTTCCATTCTGCTTCTATGTCAAGTGGCCTCGGGCAGAGGGAACCCAACTTACCTGACTAAAGGGCCTTAAATGATTTCTCTTTTTGTGCATCAGGACTATGCAGAAGAGACACATGCTTACAATAAAAAGAAAACTGAATCTGCATTCTTCTCTTTTGCTTTTTTGTGGGCCTTTTGGTTCATGACTCACAGGCTCTTATAGAAGCTTCTAAGCCAAAAATGCAGCTGCATTCTTCTGTCACGTGCTGCCTTGCCAGATCCAGTAATAGCAACTATTGGGCAAGAGAGAAGAGAATAATACAACCTGCCTTACTGCAAGTGTTTGTGGAACCATACTCGTGGGAAATTGAAGACAATTTTCATAGTGAGCAAACCTTTTTATGAACTTCCTCCATCTCCTCATCCCTATGCATGTGGTGCTTGTTAACACCCTGGATGCTTGTGGAAAATAGAACTGCTAATAAAGGACATCTCCATGGTTTGTGATGGAGACCTGTTACCAGTGGCTGAACTGTGAGGTATTCCTGAGGAGTAAGATTCAGTAGCAGGGGAGAAGGTTTGTATTACACCTGGAAAGCATTGAGAAATCCTTTTGGCAAATACATTCAACTGAGAAAAAAGCAAAAGGGACCTGATGGATCCTTGAAGTGGACTTTTCACTGTGTTATGATTCCCAAAGAGTTCACCAGCATGTTTTGCACATCTTCAGTCCTCCAACTGGTGCTCTTGTCTTTCATCTAAGGCTTTACTTTCACACTATGCCATGAGAAAGATTTGTCCTATTGAAAGACAATGTAAAGAAGAAATGGAGTAGTATTGTGAATCTCTTTAAAATACAGTGGTGGGTTGGTAGTGTGGCCCTTCTTTAAAACCCTCTGTAGAAGCCCTGTGATACTTACCATTTGCATCTGATCAGAAGACAGCCTGTAGGCTTTGAGCCATGTGCATTTTTTCCCAGTTAAGCAGTTGTGTCCTATGTTGGATCCTTCCCATAGAGTATGGAAAAATAAAAGATGCTTTTAGTCTTTCCCAAATTTGTAACAGCACTTGATATTTAGCCCATGTTTTGTCATTTGTGTAACATGTATGCTTTCTTAATGCACAAATTTTGAAGTATTTTTCTTTACAAGCTTATGATACTTCTTTAATCCACTACTGAAGTGCTGCAGACAGAGTATGACTGTAAACAGTACATGCTGTTGAAGAAAAATGACCATCTTGGAGGCCTTTATTTTAAAGACTGCATTTTGTTCTACTTTAGAAAGACATTGGCTTGCCAGAGTTTCAGCATTTTTTTCCTTTTCCCCTCTGCAGCTTGTGATCTTTCTTCATGGGAATATAAATACCATTCACATTTTATTGTTCTTTGTGTGTGATAGTGGAATGTGAGGTTTGCCGTGCTGCTGCAACCCCTTGTGTTGGAGGTGTTGGCCAGAGAATGTCCCCATCAGCACAAGAAGGGGTACATCTGGACCTCCAGCCAAGCAGTGCTGCAGCAATTATTTCCAACAAGGCTCCTGAAGTAAGAAAACAGATGTGCTCGTATTGGGATTTGGGTAACAATCAAGGCATGGATAGGAGGGAATGCCACCTATGTTCAGACCACACTGTTCTCTGTGTCCTGTTGCTCTTAGCATTGGGAGGGAGGAAGGGTCTGGGAGCAGAGCAGTAGCTGAACAAAACAGGGTGAATCAAGGGCAGAGCAAGAAGCTTAACTTGCAATTTCCTTGTCTTTGTTGGTTTAAATCTGACCCTCCACATTGTTTAATGTTTTGTGTTTCATTTCCTCAGTTGTTTAAGGAATGGTTGAGACTGGCAGAGATGCTTCAAAACCGTGGTCAGGTGGGGTATGCAAGATTTGAATAAAGAACTTGGTTTTTACTTCCAGTGGAGATTCATGTCTTATTTTAAAATAGGTCAGAGAAATTATTTGCTTGTTCCAGCAGTGAAGAGAAACTTTTTAGTCCTGGTTGGCTCATAATTTCATTCTGTACCCTTGAGGATGGGAAAAAAAAAAGTCCAACCTCAAGTGTTCTTGCACAGCAGGAACTAAATCAGTGTGTTAGTGGTCAGTCTTGCTTGCAGCAGACCTGGATTTGATCTTTTGCTGCATCTCCATGTTGAGCTTTTGTTTCCAACCATAGCACTTCTCTGCTTTCCTCTCCTGGTGCTCTGGTGGAATTTGTAAAGGAAAACAGCTGTAGTTAAAGCTATGGAAAAGTTACTGAAGGAAAATCCCTTGGGGCTATTTGGCTTAGTTTCCGACTTTGAATTTCTCCTGTAAGCATTTAGAAATGGGCCTAATCCTGAAGTCATGGGCTTGAGAGGAATGTGAAGGTGAAATTCTTCAGCCTTCAGAAGCAATAGGACTTTGATCCTAATGCTTGCTTTTGACCCTAATGTCATCTCAAAAAAGGAAAGAAACAACCTCTCACCCTCAAATAAATAAAATTCAGTAGGTAGATGTTTATCTCCTCTAGAAACACTGGAAAATCTTCGTTTTTCTCTATTTCTGTGACTGACCCCGCCTTTGCCATTCCTCCTTAATCACATGCATATCCCCTAGCTCACAGCCTCTCTGGAGGTTTGCATGGGAAGATCTCTGTTGCTTAGGAATTAATCAGCTTCTGCCGGCTGTCCTTCCTCCACCTGAAGTTCTCAGGTGATCTCTTCCTCTTTCGTCACCCCTAAGAATTTAGATGTCAGAAAGAGCCTCACCCTGAGGAATTCAGAGCTCAGTGAAGAGCCCTTCCCCATAGTCCCTGGGGAAAGCCCTGGGTTTCTCAGCTGGCTCCCCTCTAAACACACAGGGATGCTGGAGGGGGGCAGGCACAGGGCTTTTCCTTGGGATGTCCCAGTGCTCAGCCCCTTCTCCCACATCAGGGAACCCACTCCAGCAGAAAACTGATGTGTCAGAAGGAACACGGGTGTCGACCTGTCTGGCCCTTGGTGCAGCAAGCAGCAGATGTGTGGCTGGTGGCATCTCAGGGGTGAACAAAACCTCCTAGTGGCAGCTGTTTGGGGCTGGCATAAAGCAGTTGTTGTAACCTTACTAGAGATGAAATCCTTTGCTGGGGATTGCTGGAGGAAGCTTGGCAGTCACACCTCTAGGAGAGTACCTCTAAAGTTTAGCTATGTCTTCCCAGCGTTGCTAAGTGTCAGGTTTCCCGGGATGATCCAAGACCTTGAGATCTGTTCCCTTTTCAGAAGGCTGTTTGAGATTTTCTGAGAGGCTGTGACTGAGTGAAGGAGCATTTGTTTTCACCTGTGCCACCGACCACTTCTTGGGATCTTACGGGTTGTCTGTGATCTCTAGCAACCTCTAGTGCTAAATGTTTGTGCTGTAGGCTTGCACCCCTTCTATTTTTGATTTGGTGGAGGTGAGAATGATTATTTGAAACTGCTAGGAAGAAAATTTAATGGATCAGGGAATTTTTGGTGAATTTCTCAGAATACTTTTCTTCATCTAAACCCCTTCTTTGTTTAGATTCTGGGCGGACATTAAATCCTGCTGTCTTTATTTTCTGTTTGTAGAAATGCCAAACTTATTTATTTACCTAAAGCATATTATTTCTTATTATTTGTACATAGTACGCACAAAAGTTAAATTGGCGTCAGTGTGTCACTGCTTTCCAGGGCTTAACTCCTAATCCTAAACATGCTGTGGAAGAAGTGCATGTGCCCTTAGCTGTCATTAGTGAAGCGTATATTGGAGCATTTTGTAAATATAGATCAGAAAAATATTGTTTAGAACAGGTGTCATGTGTGGAATAATGTGTAGATTTAAGTCTGCTGCTGTTAAGGGCAGGGCACCTGGAGGGGGAAAGAAACCCCAGAAGTAAAGTTATTATGTTGAAAAAGATAGCTCAAGCATCAGCAAATGAAAAACACAGAGAATAAAAGCATTTGACCCAAGGTAAGAATAATATTAAATACTGTGGTACGATCCCTGTCATAAAATGTTCACCTTCAGAAGACAATAACAAAAGTGTTGAGCAAACTTGTGCCCCAAGACCAGGCAACTGGATCTGTGGTTTAGACACGGATTGAGGGCCGGTCAGTCTGGGCAGAAGTAGGAACAGGTATCTGTTTCATGAAGTGATAGTTTACAGAGCACTGCTTTTACTGCTAGGGTTATTCTCCCTGTTGTCAAGTCGAGGTTTTATTCATGCTCTTGGACTAGCAGGTAGGTTATTGAATCTGTGGTGTTAAAGCTTTTGTGTAGGGGCAAACTACTGAGCATCTGTGCATGACTGGGAAAAACTCCTCTGGCTGCCCTCTGCAAGATGCACTTTGTGCTTAGAGGTGATACTTTCTGAGAGTCTTTTTCTGGGTCAGATGGCAACCAAAATGTGCTACCACAAGCACGCTGTGATCAGCTGAATCAAAGCAGGGAGCAAAAACCTTCCTGATGCTAAAAAATATTGATGAGGCTGTGCACGCTCTATCAGAAAGACTATGGGTGCAATTGAAGACACCTTCCCACCTCGGGAAAACCTGTCAGGGGAGTTTAATTACTTTTCATTAAGTTTTTTTTTGTTTGTTTGTTTTGTTTTTTTGTTTGTTTGTTTGTTTTGATACTAGCTAACCCTGTTTAGTGCTCTGCTGAATGACAGTCAAGTCCTGAAGAAGGCGGGCAATGTCTCACTGGAAGATTAGCCACAACTGCAGGAATATGGGAAAGAGGAGATAGCAACAGTTTGAGGCTGGGTTTGCGAGAGGTGAATCACCACTTGCATAGGTGTAGATGGGTAGATAGGCACTTGAAAACCCGATGTGCACGTGGAAATGCAGGTAGTGCCTTTGCTTGATTGCTGTGTGTGTGCCTGGGTAGTGCCCACAGTCCTGTTGACACTCAGGTGCTGTTGCACAAGTGGTCATTTACAGGTGCACTGGGAGAAGGGTGTGTCCCGACAATTAGTTGGCTTTAACTTCTTATTTTTCCTTCACTGAGCAAAAAAGCTATACCTGCTTGGGTAGGTGAGGAGGGGGACGGTGTACTGTTGGGTGAAAACTGTTGTCATTGCTGTAACTAGAGATCCTTTGCTTGAGGGGATGGTTGGGGGATAAGTCCCTTATGTACTGGCAGGTACGTCAGCAAAGTTGCCCAATAGGCTGGTGTACCTGTAGTAGGGTTTGGTAAGTGACGGTAGCCCTCATGTAATTTGTTTTTGTTTTTCTGAGGATGCCTAGCAGCTGGCAGTGAAGTCATCACAGTGCTAGCTGGGTGACTGGTTGTAACTCTTGATTAACGGGGAGGAGTGTGCTTTGCAGAGAAAATAATGAGTAGGTCTTACTGTGGCCACCTCCAGCCTGTGTGTGAAATACATGGGAAGATTCAGGATTCACCTCTAGGATTTCACTTTGCTGTGTGAATGCAGAGCCAGTAACAGGCTCAGTTAATCTCAGTTTGTATTTGATGTCAGACTTTGAGACAGAGGTTACAGGAGCGTTTGCTGGCTTGTTTCAGGAATCTTTTTGCTAGTGGCGAAAGCTTGCTTTCTCCCTGGCATGCACTTGGAGTTACATACCCTGGGCTCTTTGGGTACCGGGAAAAATCTGTGCCACGTGCTAATGCTATTTGATAATGTCCCTTGCTTTTCTACTTGTAATACACTGCCTTGCTATGATCTGCCTCTTTAAAGAGGAATTTGTTGCAGGTGTCTGCATTTGTAAAGGGGGAAAAAATGGCAGCTGAATGAAAAGTCTTTTTGTTTAGAGGGAGGGAAAAGAGAAGTTGAGCTATGTGAAAGCAAATCTGGCAACCTCCTGAAGGGTTTGCAGGGTAAAAGATGCTCTGTGGTTGCATGCTGGTTGTTTCCAGCCATCTGCCTTGATGTAGTAAATGCAGATCTGTTGCAGCTGCAAATGGCTTGTAACAGTACTTTGTGCTACCTTCTGCCTTGGCAAAAGTAAGCAGGAATGGTAACGCATGGAGATGAACAGTTACCATTGTGGATTTTAATAGCATTAATAGTGTATTTTATAGGTGACAGAGGAATACGAGTATGGCATTTTTCTGTTGGAAAATAGAAAATTTTTCTATTTCTAAGGACAGTGACATACTAGTGACATTTTAAAGGGTTTCTAGGTAAGGCACAGCATCTCTTCTTGAGACTTTTGTTTGAATGAGCACGTGCAAATATTGGTAAGCAGCTTCCCAGCTGATGCTATCACTCTTCCTTCCCCTTTGCAGTTTTGGTCCTGTCAATTTTCTTATGAGCTTTTTGATATTGAACATATGGATTGGCCATGGCACTTAACTGCTTCTTGAAATCTAAATGATACTTCTCAGCCCTGATGCTGGTATAGTGCTTTTCATCTGAGCGCTTTACAAAAAATAAAGGTAAAATAACCTGCTAAGCTGCCATTTGGTATTGTGTTTATTGACATGAAAGGTCAATAGATTCTAAAAGAATATTTCAAACCAAATGACTTCTCCCTTAAGTTATATAAGTGCTATGAATAGAAATCAATACTATCTGGAAGTATTGGAGCTTATTTAGTAATTAACTCCATTCAGAAATCTTGGGGTAGAAGCATTCTCTTCAATATGAAGTGTTCATGCTGAGTGCTCATCAAATACCTAAAGTACTGTATTTGCTGTCACTTCATGGGTGATATCTCTGTTAAAGCTGTACTCATAATACTTTCTTAAATGAGGCTTCTGCTGGGAGTTAACTCACATGGCTCAATGCAAAAGTCACTCCAGCTGTCAACTGAACAGGTTTCACTGGAGTTATGTCATCTCTGTGCAATGGAGTGTTAATGCTGGGAGGAGCAAGCACTACTTGTGAGATACTTGGTTGCTAGGAGAGGCTTCAGATAAATCTTTTTGAGTTTGAGTTTGGGAAAAGAGCTGACACTGCTTTGGGCATCTCATCTCCTGGATGTGGATGACTGCTGCTCAGAAACTGAGCCTCACTTTCATCCTTGAGCTTCCGGTGCAAGGGAGGCGGGAAGGGTGTCTTTGAGTGGATCTCATGTGCTTGGAGTCAGATGATGGCTCTGGGAAAATGTGATGTGCACTGTGCAAGTCTGCAGCCTAAACGCTGTATTGTTCGAGCTGTTGTGTAACCCACCCGTAATCTGAGTGCTGCGTTGCAGGTTTTTGTTGCATCATTAAACCTTCTGTTTCATTACTGGTTTAGGACCATTATACAGATCTCCTAATTCATATAATTAAGTGGTGGGCAGCTCCAGTGACGTGTTGATTCGAGCAGTGAAGTGACTTAATGCCGTGGTTGGCAGGGCAGCAGCGGGCGGGGATGGAGACAGCTTTTGAAGAAAGGGGGAACCATCACTGCTTCTTGGGTGGAGAGGTGATACCATCCCGATTACAGACAGTGCTGGCAGCCATCTCTAAAGCCTCGGGCAAGTTGTGTCATTTTCTGTCCCTTTGCACCCACTCCCAGCATTTCTGTGTTTAGCATTGTGGCAGAGGGATTCTTGCTGCATCCGTGGGGCTCGGAACAGAGGGACCTTGGGCTTGGCAGGACCTGCAGTGGGAGACAAGAATACAGATTTGCCGTCTTCTTAAAATTGTAAATAGCTGTAACACTGTCCTTAAATTTTCTTTTCCTCTCTCTTTATAAAGAGTGTTTCAGTAATTCATCAGTGGGCCTGGGTAATTTCTGCTTTAGTCATCTCATTATGGAGGGAGCAAGACCGTGAACAGTCTCCTGTCAAATAATTGTGTCCTAACAAAAGAGATGGGTTCCCCCCCCTATTTTTATTAAACTCAAGCAAAATAGGTTGTGTAAAGGCAGCTGTCAAAAGGACGCTCCTTTGCATTCTCATTTACTTTAGTGAGCACTGTGGGATATCATGACTACAGGCCCTTTTAGGCAGAAATTATCCGAAGTTACAGGTTGTTTAGAATATTGGTGGAGCCGTGTGGAAATCAAATTGCTTTTGTTAAAGCTACTGTATGTCATTATTTTCTTGTGATAATATTGGGTAGTTTTTAGTTTGTAAAGCAATATGAGCTCACCCAGGAAACATAATTTTTAGACCCATCTTTTTAAGATTCAGAAATCAGGAGCTATGTCAGTGTTTATCAACACTTGGTTATGATTTCCCAGAAAAGGAGGAGGAGGAGAAGAAATCCCCGTGGAGAAATCCTTCTGAAATGGGTGTGCTTAGGCATGCAGGAGTTGTCCCATAACGATTTCACGGGAAGCAGAAATCAGTTCTTTGGAGAATTGATACTTTGATGTGGACAACCTTACTGATTGTACAGGCTCTTTACATATAGAACTAAAATATATAAGACTTTTCAATGTTACTTGCTTCTTCTTGTAGCAATCTAAAAAATCCCACAGAATAAAACCAGACAAAAAACTGTGAGGAAGAATTTTATGCTCTATGTTAGTTTGTCATTGCTAGGCCAGTTTATTTTCTCCAGTTGCTAATACTTTCCAGGTCCTGAGCATCCAAGTGAGCTTTCCATACACACACCCTCATTCCTCAGTGGAGATGAGGAAAAACCTGCAGTGATTCACAGCATGCTCACTATCTGCCCTGGCAGTGTTAGCTATACCCACAGTCCTTGTTGGTTCAAAAGGATAGCAGCAAACCCTGCTTTCTCTGCCAAAGTACACAAACTCAGTATTAAAAGCCAAGTTATCGGTGTCTCATAAACGAGTGAAACCACTGTATTGTTGTTGCATGTGCCTTGCAAAGAGCTGTTCCTTGGAGATCAACACAGGATGGCAAATAGTTAATCATTGTTTTATCAAACAGTAATAATCTTCTAGATTGAGGTCCTGAAAATAACACTACAAAAATGCCAGAGGAAAGTTCCAGTCTGCTTGTTTGTGACTGCAAGTGTGGTTTTTACTGGTTAATGAATCCAAAGAGTGTTTGTACACTCTTAACTGGGATTTAAGAGTTCAGGTAATTCCACTTTCAGCTCCAGTAGTTTGGCATAAGAATGTAATTTAGAAGTGTGTGACATGGCAATGAAGGAATTCATGCACAATCCTCATACTTTAAGGGGATGAATTTTTGTGTTTTTCCTCTTTGGTCTATATCTAAATAAACATATTTGTAGTAAAACACAGTACCCTGTAGTGCCTTGCAAAATACTCTCCCCATTTCTCAGCAGAATGGATAAAAGAGACTTTTAGCTGTTAATCTTAAGAAAAAACATTGTGTAAAACCGACGTTGAGGTATTCAGGTGATGCAGTTCTTGTGTAGATGGAGTGAGATTCGTTATGCAGTGCCTCACCTTCCAGTCCTGTACGTTCCCCAGCTAATTCACACAGTACAATTGATTTCTCAGCTGGTAACTAGTTTTGCCATTGTTACTTCTGTGCTTGTAATTGCATTTTGAGGTTGGCAGATTGGCTTAGGCTGTTAGATTCCCAGATTATGAATGTTTTCCCAACAGGGAGAGTGCAGGGGCAGAGTCTCTGGTAGAACAGGAGGAGGCAGTTGGTGTGTTGCGCTTGTGTTTGGTGGTGTGTGTGTGTAGCCACAGCCTTTCCTGGTGTGGTAACCAAATGATGCTCTGAGATACCCTGATAACTTTGATTTAGCTAATAAAATCTCCCACACAGCATTTAAGAAACTATAGCCCAACCTTGGCTTTTTCACCTTTTGACATTTGATTCACTTTAACTGCTCTTTCTAGATATGCTTTGGAGACCATCCCTGTGGATGAATCTACTGAGTACATTTTGCACCAGAGTAGGAAATCAGCCTGTGGAAAAGTGCAGGCAACCCAGAAGGGTTTGACAGAGACATCCTGGTAGATTTGGGCTTCATCTGCTTGTCACCATCTGCCATCATCTACCTGTATTCTTCTTAAGACACCTTGGTATAATGGAGTCCACAAAGAGTTTGATGAAGTCTGTCTGGGAGAGGCTGTGTTGGTGGATGCAAAGGACTTAAGGCCAGCTTAGTTGTTTGGGATACGGTGATGGACAGCAGATCAGCAGCTTTGGAGATAAACCAAATAGCAGGACAGCAGCAAATACAGCTCAGCAGCACAGTTATTCTTAGGTGGTGCCAGATGCCCACGGGTGTCTATAAATAGCCCTATCCATAATGTGGCCATTGTCCTGTGTGTGCTTGTGGAACCACATGGGACTGCTGCAGGAAGCAACACATGCCTCCCACATGGCTGGCAAGGGAGAGGATGGTTTCCATCCCCCTTGGTGAAGGTGTTGCACTTCCAGTTGGGGTGTTGGGACCACTCTCAACCATGCTGACCCTAGCGCCTGGTGACTCGTTCTTCTTCTTCCCCCTTCCAGGAGCTGAGTATTGTGACCTGCCCTACTTCTCTGTGCTCGGTGTGGGAACGACCTGAGGAACATCTTGGAGCCACCTGTACTGCTTCATGCAGTTAAAGTAAGGTTAAATGTTTTGGCAGCTCTTTCAGGTATACACCAGGATTGAGATGATGGGTTTGGGAGAATGTGTTTGCCCATTGTCAAACTTAGCCTTGATATTTTGCTGATATCTAAGCAATTACAATGATACAAACAAATTCAACAAGTTATTTTCTCATAAAATACAATCTCTTTGTGGTGGAAGTAGAAAAGGGATATGTGGTGTTGCCTCCTGCATCAACCAGACGCCATGGTATAAAATAGCACTTAACACTTAAAACATCAGCTGTTTTACCCTAATATTTTAAGATACAGCTTTCATGTGCCTGGGGCAGGCATATGGTTACAGCCCCAGGATTTCCACGGGAGCCGGCCAGGATCAGAGCTGAGGTGCCTCCCGGTCGGCACAACGGCTGTCGGTCTGTCTGCCCCGGAGCAGTCGTGTTGTTGAGGCTTCTGGGTTTGTTGTTCAGCTAACACCAGCTTCTTAGTGTGGTGAGCCAGGTCACGGGATGGATCTGACCTAAAAGCGAGTATATGGTTATTGCAATACTGACAGGAGCTCTTTTGACTCATGGAGTTACACCCTTTCTCTCCAAAAAGACTTGAACGTGTAAAAACTGTTAGCCTGAAGCAAAGAAACTGCCAGAGTCTTGCCTGGAAATGGGTGCTTGCCATGTGTGAGCTCTGTTGAGGGAGGGAGGAAAACCAGGGCAAGCTGCCTCTTTTCTCCTCCCACTGTCCCTAACCTGTTTACCTCTGCAGTGCCTTGTATTTTCCTTGGTCTTGCCTTCAAGACCAGTGCTTTAACGAGACTGAGTCCAAATCGTTTGGTGTTACTGAGCTGTGGCAACAGCTGAGTGGATTAATCATAATCTGTTGTTACTTGTAGAGAGACAAGTATGTATTGTAATTATTTGGGTTTTCTTTTTTTCAGTGGGGTTGAGCAGTGGAATTACACCTATTTTCAGACCTTGAGAAAGAAATGAAGTCCTTGGCATGATTATGAATGGAACCTGCTTTATCAGGAATGAATAAGTGGCTTGCTGAGAGCTGGCCTCTAAGTTCATGTTTAAAGGAGGAATGCACGACACCAGCTGCAGAGAAGCAATTTGTGGCTCGATTTGTCATAGTATTTCTTAACTTTCTGCTAATTTGGGGGGAGTTGCAGCAAGCAGTGCTCAGTCCTGAGGAAGATTCCAGACCCTTTCTGAGGGTGACCAAGGGGGATAACTTTTTGCTCTCAGCTGCAGCAGTGAAATCTCTGGGGAGGCCCAGCACAGGCAGCAAGAGCTTCTCACCTGAAGTCCTGCCTGGGAACCAGCCTCTGCCTAACCTCTGATTTCTGGGTGTGCCTCCTCTGAAGGATCTGGGGAAAAAAGAAAGGCTAATTTGGAGTTCAGGAGCAGCGTTCTCATACCCTTTCCTTTTTCTACCTGCTGGTCTAGTATTTCCATAATTGTACTTACAATGACAATCTTTTCATTTCATTCATAAAGTGGTTACTGCTTAATGAGCTTCATGTTAATGAGCTCTGTAACATTTAAAATAGCTGCATAACTTGAAAAAAAGGAAAAAGCCATCAGCAATGAAGGGACGGATTTCCACTCCCCGAACTTAATCCTGTGTTATAACATAATTGTGGAGAGTTGCCTGGCTGGGAACAGCTGCACAGCGTGGGCTCTCGCTTCTGCAGAGCTCCTTGTCCCCGGGCTGGGGTAATAAATGATTTACTGGGGAGGCTGGAACCTGTGGGCACTTAACCCATTCATTTCCTGAGGAACCAGCCTGAAAGGTTACTTTGCAAAAGCAGTGGAAAGAAACAATTTTAGGTGTCTGCAAAATGTGGGGTTTTGCATATGAGCATGCTGCAGAAAGGTTCAGGTGCAGAAGGTGGGGTAATAAAACTGGGTAAAAACTGTGCTTACTTGGATTTTCATTATTTGATGCTTTCATTTATTTAAAAATGAGGCTTCAGTGAGTGTTCTCTCTTTTCTGGGCTAGGGATGTAATATTTTCTGTTGCTTGGGGTTTTATTTCCTCTGGGATGTTCCCAGTACAATACAGTGTCCTGGGAACAGAGCTCTCATTTTCCTTGCAGGGAATGCCACACCAAGTGACTCCATCATTGCAGTTGCTAAGTGAATGATATGCATTTTTTGAGCCAGCTGTGCCTCAGAAAGGATGTTTCAGCAAAATGAGCATGTTCTCTCACTGCCTAAAGTATATATTTAGAGAAGAACATTTTCCCATAGTTTTGTGAGTTGGAAGAAGAGGAGCAATTATGGAGAAACCATTTGTAATTCTGCCGTGTCAGATGTGATCATGCTGTGCCACAGGGAGTGAGGTTAGCACAGGTAATCCTGTAGGAAACCTGAAGTTTCTGATGAAATTTTCCTCTTCTGGAGAAAAGTGTCAGCCAGGCTTTTCCTGAGTAAGTCTGCAGTGCCTGGGGCCACAGTGGCAGCATTTGCAAAACAGAGCCTAAAGGGAGAAGTGAGTCTGATGTATTCTTCAGAGAAGAAAAGCACATTAAAATGTTGGGCACTGAAGCTTCTTAGACCAAAATGCAAGTGGAAACCTGTCTTGCATCTTGGTCTTGATGCCATTTTTTTTCCAACTCGACCTGTGGTAGAACTCTGCTGTGGAGAGTTAAAGTTGGTGCATGCCTTTATTAAAATATGCATTGGGTAACTACCTGGTTTGTAAATGCTGGGAAATATTTAATATTTGTCAGCATTAAAGTGTGTGTGGTGTTTTGGGCATTATAAATGGTTTTCTATTGCAAGCCTGTGTTTTTGGGAATGCAGTACAAGTGCTGTGGTTTGGGAAGCACAGAGAGAAGCAGGGCCTTACTGCTCAGCTCTAGGGCTTGGGGATATTGTTTCTTTTACTGAAACCATCATTGCTCAGCATAGTTCCTAAAACAGCACAACCTTGAGAGTCGGAGAATAGTGAAGTGGAGAAGGTTTTAGGACTGCGTGCTGTAGTCAAGAAGTGTAGGAATCAGTAGTTAGAGGCTTTGCATTCTCCCACTGCATATCTAAGGCTGTAGCCATCTCCTTTCTGTTGGCAGCTCTCCACTTTGTTTATCCTTTGTGCACTTGGGAAATACTCCCCAAAGCCTGTTTTTGCCTCCCTCCGTTCTTCACCTCGTCCCATATAATGCATCTCTGTTTTCAAAGGTAACCAGTAACTTGCATGATGCTTCAGCTGCCCAGTTTGATACCTGGGGATTTTCATGAAGTTCCTGGTTAAACCCCCAAAGTCAAGAATCACCCTTACAAACATGAGCTGGTTGTCATTGAGAGCTTCCCCGCTGTTTACTGCCAAAACGTGTATTCAAATGACAAAATGTATAGGAAGGTGTAAACTGGATTTTGCTCATTTGAGGGGGCAGCTGGAATGTCTGCTAAGGATTTCTGGAAGTTAATATTTGAGCCTGAGATAAAAGTCTCATACATACATGAAACAGCTGCCCCAGAACCTGTTGGAGGACTTAATTTGAGTATAAACATATGTGTGCTTTTGCGTACATGCTTCGCTTTAATTCAAGTCGACTGTTAGGTCCTAACTTTATTAGGATGTAGCTTCTTGAACTGAAGATGTGGTCTGTGATTTTTATTTTATTATAGAAGCATGATGCCTCCTTTTGAACTGTTGTTTGGATTTTACAAATCGGTATCTTAAGTACTGTTTGCCTTTAGTAATATGTTAGAGGAAAAAATTTACAAGGGAGGGCAGGGTTATATATCGGATTACAAGTGAATTGCTTGACAGTATGTGTGTACTGTAAAATGGGAAATTAACCACCCTGTGTTGATGACCCATGGACATTTACAAAAGGCTGGTCTTTCTGTAGCACAAATAGATTCCGGAAACAGGAAAGAGGCTTATGACAAGAGGATGAGATCAGTTTGTATAATTAGAGCTGGCTAATAATCCTTTTTTACTCTCTGTTTTTCCAACTTTTACAGTACCTTTCTTTATTTGAAATTGGGCATATGAACTGTAAAGGTAGAGCTGCTGTGATTTGAGTTTTGTAGGTTTGTACTTAGTAATAGGTGAAGGGATGGAGCAGGGAAACATATTTGAGGGGGGGATCTCTGTCTTCCGCTTCATGGGAAGCTTTTGTTAACCCAACACTGCTTCATATCTTCCCAGGCTTTGGGCAGGAGTTAAGTAATCCAGTGATGATTTTTTTGACAATTATGAGATTGAAATGGTCCAAAAGAAGAAACTTAATGTTGAGACCAAGGGTATTTGGCTAGGTATTAGTCTCTGGAGTAAGATTGGGATGGCAAAGCTGAGTTAGGGACTTACTATAGCATGGATAAGGCTTGAGCTTTTTTTTTTGTGTGTGTATATCTGCTTGCTGGTATCTTAGCTTTGTGTTACACTTCATTATTTTGGGAAAGGTAATGGGAAAGGTTTGGATGAGGCAAGTGGTGTGACCAGGGGGTGGCTGCAGCCCCGGGCGGCCCAGCTCCCAGCCCAGGAGCAGTGTGGTGCCAGCTCCTGCTGCCAGGAAGCTGAGCTACATTAAGCAAAGTGAGTTAATCTATATCCAGGGCATTTTATTAAATCATCAGTCAATTAAATCAGTGACGCTCTGTTAGCTTGTGCTGCAGTGAGGCTCCAGCCCCTCTGCAAGGGGCTCAGCTCTACACCTCCCCCTCTGCTGCTTGGTGGGCTCTCGTACATGCAGGCCACTACTGTGGTTTCCAACACTGCAAAGAAAAAATCCAACAGATTTGAGGCAGACCTTACAATGAAATATGTTCCTTAAATTCTTTTTTTCTGTAGGGAGAAGGTTGTTGTGAAGTTTTATCCTTTTGTGAAAGGAACCTGTGTGTGTCTGGTTTTCCTGAGGATGGCTTGCTGGGTTACCTTCGTGCTTTTGGAAGAGAGTAATGGTGGATCCTGAACAACACAAAACATCTTTAAACCTCCTTTTCATCCCTCCCTCCTGTTCTGTCTGTAGTTGAATGGCAGCATATGTTTTTGTTTGCAGACAGGACACAGCTGGGAAGCAGTATCACCTGTGGAAATGCTGCATGAGGGATGTATTTTTATTCCTAAGCAATCCATTTAGTGAGAAAACATGTTCAGCAAGTTACATAAATTCAGATGATTGTACACAAATGTCTGGAGGTTTTGTAGTTCTAGGCTCAGCTGTGATGCTAAACACAATGCTGCATTATGCTGGTAGCTTGTTTGCTGCTAGATGTTTGAGATGTGGTTTCTTGTTTCCTCACCTCTTCTCTGTTCCAGGGTCAATGACTTCTGCTGGTGGTATCAGTTCCCTGTGTGTCTGCTAAATAAATTTGGGATTGGTTACTTCTCCTAATGCCTCCAGCCTCCCGTTTCTGACCAGATATACAAAATCATGCATTATTAGAGCTACAGAGAAAGTTGTTCTGCATTTGATATTATGGTGCTTGTCTTAGGGTTTATTTTAGTCACTGCAATTGCAGCTACTCTATACAAATTTCTCCATGCACATTCTTGAAGAACTGGGCTGTAGGTTTATTTTTCTGTCTAAGTTGTTTGTAGGTTTTGTCCTGGTTTTTTTCAGTCTCCTTTCACATGGGTTTTAAGGACAGGGCAGTGGTACACTGATTACACTGATTAGAAAGCTTATTCATTTTATGAATGGTGAGTTCTAGTGTTCATTCAATGTTGAATGAAACTCGTGGAACAGTGTGTGTGAACCAAACCCATGTCTTGCCTTGTACCACAAGGTGAGAGTAATTTACTGCAGGTCTCAACTTTGCAGGAATATACCAGGGAAAAAGACTGTGTAAGAAAATACAAGTAATAAAACCAATATCAAGTCATTGTTTCTTTCAATTTTCAGAGTTTTTGCTACAGGTGAAAAAGAAAAAAAAAATAACCAAAACCCAAACTAAACCAAGTTTTATTTTTTCAAATAATTGTGTTATAACAAAAAAATGAGGAGTCTGATGATGGGTAATACAACACAATAAAGGTCATATACCACTCAGAAGAAAAGGGGAGTATTCCAGCTTAGCAATTCCCCTGACACTAGAGGAGAACAATAAACTTGTGAAAGACATTGCTATTTTAGTTCTCTTTGCATGAAATCATGGCTCCAGCAGGAATTCCTCTGTATATGGGCAGTTGGTCTCCTCTCTGCTCCCCTCACTTACCACTTCCCCATCTTTATTTATCTTGTGTAGTTTAGAGCAGCAGCTCTGTAGGGCCTGAAACCCAATCCTCTTGATATTTCCAAGTACTTCATAAATTAACATTTTGTACAAGCAGAGTGTGTGGAGGAGTGCCCTTGAGGACACTGTGCTTTGTTGAATGAGAAGTGATGTGGTTTTGGAATCTTGGTTTTATTTTTGTAGTGCAGCCGTATAGAAGGAAATGATGAAGCTCAGCAAGGGAGGTGAATTGTGTGCTCCCAGGAAATCCTGGGATTTCTTTAAACCCTTTTACAACTTCTGGGTTATTTGCCTAAAGGTTTGCCTATAAGGCAGGTTGCCCCACTGGTTATTGTTAAAATAACTTAATGTTAACTGCCCCATTGGGTTATTGTTAAAATAAATATATAAAAGAAATTCTATTTGTCCTGCTCTCTTGCAGATAACTAGCATCAGTAGTGCTTTTCTAATTTCTATAGGATAAATGTAGTTTGGTCTGCCTAGTGAAGTGTTAATCCAGAGCCTTGAAATCAAAGTTTAGTCTCTTCAAACCAATGTTACAGGATAATTCTGTAAAAAGTAAATTCTCTTGCATCAAAAATAAAATAAATAAAAAAAAAAAGTAAAATCCTTCTTTGGCTTTCATCCCAGCGATGCTGTGATACTTACAGCTGGAAAGCCATCCTGCTTTCTCTGCATTTCTGTTTATCTACTGGAATGATTTCCATGCCGTCTGTAACCATCAGATTCTTCATGTGTTTTTTGGCTGTTCTTTCTTGCCTGCAACCACAAGCTCTTCATGGCTAAGACTGGGTTAGGTTTTCTTTGGGGTTTGGTTTTTTCCTTTGGTACAGCTGAGAGTGCATGGGTAAAGCTTTGCAAATAAGGATCAATATTTTTAAAAATCAAATGCTAAAATGATAAATGGAAAGGTCAGGTGCTGAGATTCAAATAAAGTTCAGCAAAGCTTAAACTTGAAGTATATGTCTAACTGAAGTTTACTTAAAATACCTAAAAACTGAACTTGAAAAACTTGAGAAAACTCAAAACGCTTACAACTGAAGTTTATTTAGTGCATGAGGGAGAGTGAACGGGGTAGGTAGGCCTTCCCAGCTGTACCACATGGATAAGTACCCCTCATCCTCCTGGTTGTTGCAGTTCTGCTCAGCTATTGGGGGCAAGAGTTGTTTTTGCTTCTGCCCATCCTGTAGATCTTTTTTCTGATTAAAAAAATAAATATAAATCCACTAATGGGCAACTCTTGACAGTGGTGCTGTGTTCTCTTTCTTTTGTATGCTTCGTGCGGAGCCAGGCAGCCAAGAGTGGGTGCTGGGGAGCTCACAGAAGCGGGCAGTGAAACCAGCATTTGCTGTAAGCCCACTGCCAAAAAGAGCAGTCCTGAGCAGGGTGTCATGGGAAAACGGAGAAGGCATTTTGGCATTCCTGCCTACGTGGTGTTCAAAGTTGTATGTGGGATGGGGTTGGCCTGGAGGAGCCTTGACCTCCCTGTCAGATCTGTCCTCACAATACATGCTTTGCCTGTGATGCCTAGAAGAAATAAGCCACCTAATCACGGCCAAGTTAAGTGGTAGCTGGGAGTGGTGGGTGAAGAGGTTTTATTGCTTTGGCACTAGGGGTTTGTATCCCTTCCTGCTGCCTGTGCTTATTTGTAAACTCTTCGGGGCAGAAACTTTGTTTGCATTGACATTTTTACAGCTTTTAACCAATGGGGGCCCTAATTCTGGATGAGGTTTTAGGAACCACAGTAAAGCAAATAAATGATTTTTTTTTTCCTTTCTTTCGCTGACATGTATTACCATACCCGGAGAAATGAAGAGCAGTCATTTGTCCTCGTCCATGAGATTTTATGGGAAATAATACAGAAGTTCTCTAGAAGAGACATTAATAAAACTCACTTTATTAATTCTTCAGTGCTTAACAGAGCAGAACGGTATCTGTCCCATTTTGAGAAGGCTCCAATAGCTTTCTATTTTACTGTCATCTGCAGATTTTTATGATGTCTAAAACCACTGTTGCTCTGAAGAGCTTGAACCTGGATTTTCATTTCATGTCCTACCTTCCAGTGTACAAATACAAGGGATTTCACTGTGTTATCTTAAGGTGAAAAAATGAATATAATTCTAAAAATCTTGCAGTGTAATTGTCTGGATGTATATGGAGCTTGTGATAAACCTCCCAGCCACTGAAATTCAAAAGATTTATCTATTTGTGAGAAGTGTCATAAATGTTTTAGGTACGGGCAGCTGCCACTGGAACAGAATCTGTGGGCAGCCATGAAGGTGCTGGGTGGGAGCTGGGCAAAGGAGGTGGGATTTATATTTACCTGTTCTTGTTAGTTTGGCTTTCAAGGCAGTTTCTGTGCAGTCCAGATCCTGATCTCACTGCATTTTTTTGTCTCTGGTACAGCAAGTTCTTCTTGCCCAGAAGGATAGAAATGGCTTTCTGGAGCTCAGAGCAAGCATTGGCTTGAAGGATGTGCTCCTCTAATAATAGGACAAAACAAAGTTTAGCTTCCTTTCCTTGGGTTTTTTTTTCCCCTCCTCACTTTTACACTTGAAGTAGTCCAACTTACTGACTGTATTAGGATCCCTATGTATCTTGGCTTAGTTATAACCAGTATGATCTGCCTTTTGTTTTTCCTCTTCTTACTGGATTAAAGATTTTTAAAGTTTTTCAGAGGCTGCTCCTTGCCTGTCCATTGGTTGGAGAAATTCTACTTGTCTACAAACCTAAATTTAGTCCTTTGCTGACGCAGAGTAGGCATTCAGGCATATCTGTCACTCAGTTTTTCTCCTATGTTTTTTGCCTAAGAACTTCCTAACAAGATGAAATATCTTCCAAACCTGCCTGGCTCCTTGCAAACTAAGTTTGCATCCTTAGAAAAATTGGAATGACATGTGCATTATGAACCAAGGAATCACTTTAAGTGACTGATTCAAGGGCCAACTAGTAAGATAAGAGGGGGGAAAAAATCTTCCTGCAGGAAGTACTAACATGATTTTTTGACAAGACCCAGTGTTCAGCAGTGTTACCTTATTTCACTGCTGTTACTGTGCACTTCTCTTGCCAAAAAAAACAAAACAAAACAAAAAAACCCCAAAAACATAAAAAAACCTGCTATGAATTTGAATTCACAGGGAATTAGTCTGTAGCAATGGGAAATTCTAAAAATCCGTATGTGAGGTGAGCTTGAAAGCTTGGCTTTTTTTTCGCACATGGTTTGATTTCTCTTAAGATACAATAAATGCTCTTGTCTAGGTAATGTTTTTATGCTCCTGTTTAGGACATCCAGGTTCAGAACAGGGGAAGGAGGCTCAGATGGGTCATGAGGGAGATTGGCAGGGTTTGTGCATTTTTTGGTTTTGTTTCTTATTTTCATTTTGAGCCCTCAGTAGGACTAGAACTGCCGGGGGCATGTTGTAGGTCACAAGTGAAGGTTGTTTGCAGAGCTGTTCTTGGAGCTCACCTGCCCAAATGGCAGCTAGTGCTACTAATCCCCTCTTTTCCTGAGTAAGTTTTTTTAAGAGCTGAAAATACAGTGAAAACTATCAGGCATAGCCATTTGGGGGTGTTCTTGCTGTACAAAGGGGAATCTCATGGTTGAAAATAGGTATGAATTGGACTGGATTTAAAACTCTTGTGAAATACTTGTCCATCCACTGGCTACCTCAGAGGACCTTTTGCAGAGGGGCTGTTTTGATGCACAAGCTTGGCAGGTTGCTCTGGTATTTTAAAGCAACTGGCACAAAAACATGTAGTAAAATAAAGAGTGTGTGAGGGAGCAGGCTAGCTGGAATCAGCTAAGAGAACTTAGGCTGTGGTTTAATTTCTGTCTCACTAAAGGCAAACTGTGGGACTTGGAAAGGAGAAAAGTATGAACAAGATCCTGCATTTTTTGTGTGAAAAGTAGAGTGGTATTTCATCTATTTTAAAAAGGGCTTGAAGTATTTGCGGATCATTACCAGTTCTGCAGACACGAGTAACAGCAGAAATTCCATTTTTAATTGTTTTGCATTCCTTCATCTTAGGATCCTGGATCTCTTAATACATACATTAAATGAAAACTTAGAGCTTTTGTTTAGAGTGAATATTTTCTGCTGGAGTGGAGGAACTAATGCAAGAGAAATTCTACTTCAGCTGATTCAAAGCTCAGTATATGAAACTTTCACCAGGTTATGGAGAAATTCCAGGGACAAACTGGAAAGAGGAAAGATTCTTGACTAAAAAAGCTTTTGCAGGATGAGTAATGACAGATTTCAATTATGAAAAATGCTAATGCAGAATCATGAGCAGCATATATTCTGGAAGTTTTTCCTTCAGGGCATTTTTGATAGTTTGTTTTCTATTTAGTTTTGAAATTTTTTTAAACAAATAATCCTGTGAAAGGGGTAAAAAATTACCACAAATTACCTTGGACAAGGTAGTAGTTGGATTTCTTGAACAGCAGATACTACAAATATTCATAAATGATTTTTCATAGGGGAGTGGGGGAATTGGTGGAAGGATTTCAATTAAGGATTGATAACTGTCATAAAAAGCAGATAGGAAGATTGCTAGGAGGAAAGATGAACTGAGATGGACATGAAGGGGAAGAGAAAAAGTGCTTATTGGAAAAAGCAATGTGTGAGTGCTAAAGCACTTACAGCGTTACTTACTTATAGAGGAGTACCTACGCTTTTATGAAAAATAGCTTAAACTTGCTTTTTCTTTTTTATTTCAGTGTTCTGAGGTCATGAAACTTAATCCACAGCAAGCTCCGTTGTATGTGAGTACCATTTAAAACACTTTTTTTCCTCTCCTACTATTCACACAAAACACTTCCCATCAGCTTTTTTGAGATGCTGCTTCTTTTCTCTTTGCTCCCTAAGGAGTTCATTTGTATTAATTCAGTTGCAGATGCTCAGTGGTAACACTCTCAGGTAAGTCACAGAGCTCCTCTGGTTTCCAGTAGACTGTTTTAAGTAGGTTTTGAGGCACATAATGCTGTCTCTGTGCAGGTGTCCCCCACTTCTGCTTTCCCTCCTCGAAGCGTGCTCGTGTGGCTTGATGTGTTGAGAGGTGGTGAGAAGAAGTTGCTTGTGTGGAAAAGAGGGCATCCCTGTGTGCAGGGCTTGCCTGCTGTGCTGATATTTTTCTGTTTGGAGTTTTAAACGTGGCAGGGAGGACCTGGAGGCAGCGAAGGGCTGGGCTGCAGCAGGGTATGGGTTACGTCAGCCTCTCAGAGCTCTCAGAGCTCGTAACCTCCATGGCTCCATTAATAGGGAACAAGCTTCCCCTGGCTCTTGAATAGCAGCTTTGTTGGAGAACATGGGGACTGTCAAATTAGACCTGGATGTGCGGGGGTGTGCGAGCCTGTGTTAAATCTGTGCCAGAGCTCCCAGCCAGCTCTGTAACTGTTTGCTTTCCACATTGCCTTGCCATGCTGGCAGCAGGCTGAGCTGCTGGGGCTCATGGTCCTGCCCATGGAGCTCACCAGCCCCGCCAGAGCTGGATGCGAGGATGGAAAATTTGAAGGGAAAATTGCTTGCAAATGTGGCTTTTAAGGGGAAGGAAGGAGAAACAATCAGGGCTGGTGATAGACCTGTATCTTGGAGAGTGTTGTGAATAATGGATCATATTGACCTTTAATGCCATGGAAGCTTTAAATTTTGCCTACCTTTAATTACCAGCTAGAAGTTTGCACTGGAATTTATTCTCACTGTCTTAAGTCTGTGCTTGAAGCAAGATTAAAATACTGCATAGTGTAACCTGATTTTGTCAGAGCGGCTTTCCAGGAGTACACCATATCCTGAATTTTGAAACTAAATGTTGCTTGAATTTGGTTAAATCTCAGGTCTATTGAACTTGAAGAAACTTTACTTAAACTTAGAACATTAAGAGAGAATGGAACTTATGTGCAAATATATGATGAAATTGCTCCAATAGATACACATGAATGGTATGATTAGAACAAAATCATTCTCATGTCATTTGAATAGTTTATGACTTTGCTAATCTGGAGGGTTTTTTTTCTCAGTCTTATCTACTGAATTAGTTTATTTTCCCACTGTTTTGTGTGAGGAGTTATTGAATATGTAATACTGAAGTGGTGCACTTAGAAGTCCTCATCCCCACATGATAGAAAACTGGGCTGAGGTCAAATGTAGCCTCGTGTGAAATAATGATTATATGGCACTTGGTATAGTGTTTCTTTGCAATGCAAATAAGTTACATTATTAATGCATCAGTGACTCTCTTTTCTCTCCTCCTCACCTGGCCAGGTGTACACACAAATCAACTCCCTCTTAAAACAAACTAATTTATTGGTAGCTTAAGGAAATTTGAAAGGTCAAGATTTAGTCTTTCTGTTTGCTCTTGGTATAAATGCTTTGTACATTTTAAGATCAGTTTTGTTTTCCATGTGTTGTTAATTGACATTGCTCATCTGAGAGTTGTTAAGTGCCAGCAGAACACAGAGAAAAGGGTATCTTCCTGGTGTTTCTGTTTCGTAAAGGCAGACACAGCAGTCTTGTGGCCTGGCTGTTGGAAGGTGAATAACAAACCTCACCACATTCCTTCTTCAGAGTGATGGCAACTCCATTTTTCACATACAGCTTCCTAGATCTTATTTTCAAATTACTGAGACAATATCCTGTTAATTCCTCCATAAGGAAGTTAGTCTCTGTAAATGACTGGAAATAGCAGGCAATACTGGCATGTCAGAGGATTTCCCTATCTTTATCTGCTTTCAGGAAAATGTGCTTCTTCCACACTTGACCTTTTTGGTTTTGACACCTTTGTATCCTTTACAATCTTCCTCTTTTAAGCTAGTATCCTAGATTAAGGGTTATGCAATTTAGTTTATTATTTTACTAAATCTGTCATGAGTTCCATCCTGAAAGATCCATTAGGTAGTTGTTTTCATCAGCATCATTACTGAGCTCCTTTTAGGAGGAGAAAGTAAAAAAATGTCTCTAGTTCAGTTCCTGGAAGCCAATTAGAGAGCCAGAGCATATTTTATTCTATCTGATAATTACCAGGTTGCCCAGATTTCATAACTCATAATTAAGAAAAGGGGTTTGGGAACCTGAGATGTCTGGTGTACTTGGGGACAAAGTTTTTTGGGTGATGGAAAAGATGGTATTTCCACATAAACACCAATAGAGGGATAGAGATTCCTGTATTACTTAAATCAGTGTGCATAAAAGGAAAGAAGACCACCTTCTGTATCCTTCTTGGTGCTTTCTTTTGGATGCTTGAACTTCTGTTTTCCTTTTCTGTAAAAATCATCTGTCCTGCCTCTGCAGAGCTGGTGACCACTGAGAGGTCACAGCCTGTAATGATGAGACTACTGGTCCTTCTAAGTGTGAAGATTAGGAAATAAGGTAGAAAACGCATCCTGTAATGATGAGTGTTGTGTTTTTGTGATTCATTGTCTCATTTAAGCCTTGCCTGATTGTTCTCTTGTTGACGAGGTTGCCAGGAACTGGAGCTCAGCATTGCTGCAGGTTTGGGCTGGGACGGCGTTGCCCTGCCAACAGCTGGCTCCTGTCCCCCAGGAGCCCAGACCCCAGGAGCACTGTGTGTGTCACCTAGAGCTGTTGTTACCTCCACTAACGAGCTGTTTAAGGAGCTCCTCTGGCCCTGGGAGCTGCTCCCAGCAGGGCTGTCATGGGGCTGAGGAGCTGGTGCCAGGAAAGATAGGGCAGGGAAGTGTTCCCCAATTTATCTCGGGTGCGATAGCGCGATGCCGGTGCTCGCGTGAGCTGGAGGGCAAGCAGCTCCCCCACCCCTACCACTGGCAGCACAGAATTGCATTTAGAAAGGGTGGTGGGACTTAGCAGAGCCTGTGGCTGAATTTGAAACTTTTGAATTTTATTGTGGGGTGAATTTGAAACAAAGATGTTCAAACCCACTTCGTTAAGATGCATTGATTTCTTCAGCTGCAAAAATAAGTGCATGTGGCTGGGCAGTCCTTTGGTTATCTGCCTCAGTCCTCAGTTGGGAACATCTTTATTGATGCACAGACACTGGACTAAATCCAAAACTAACTTTACTCACATCCCTCTCGTATTTCGGTGCCATCCTGTTGATACGGGAGTTCCTATCTGGCACAGAGTAGGGGATGAAGGATAGTGTTTCAGACCTTATTTGTGGTCTGCCTGGAACTTTGAGCTCAGGGAACCCAGGGTCTAAAAGCTGAAGGACCAAGCTGTTCTGTTTGCTGGCAGGGCTGGGGTGGAACGGAAGGATGGGAGGTGAGAAGTCATGAACTTCAGTTTTGTTTGTTTTTTTTACGTGCTTGTAGTGACCTCGGTGATCATTATCTTTTATAAAAGTTGTATCTCCCCACCATCAAAAGTCAAAATTTCAACTTCAGCATTGTAAGGTACTTCCTAGCTCTTGTCACTGTTGTACTGGAATATCCAGATCATCTAGGAGTATGAGAAAAAAAAGGATTAACAATGCTCTAAACAATGGAAGCTTATTATTAGATGACCTTTTTATTGTTGTGATTCATTAATTCTCTATTTATAGATGAAATTGTTTACATTAGTCACTTAGATTAAACTCCACTGTTGCTAACATCCATGGGAGAGTGCTTTGCAAACGTGAAGTGTTGATCTTTTTAGAAACATTATCATTAATTGGGAGTCCAGAAGATTATTCAGCAGGAGATTTAATTACAGAAGGGTAAAGGCTCACAGGCCATGTCCATATTTCTACCCAAACTTTAATAAATATGCAGTACAAGTGAAGGAATGATCAAGGTCATGTCTTCAGCTGCATAGAGCATCCTGAAAATCTCCATTCAGAGGTGATGTGCATGGCTTCTGATTTCAGCCTCTGCTGGCTGTGGGGTCTCTGTGAAATTACTAATCATTTTTGTAACCCAGTTGCATCTCCTACATCTCTGAAATCAGTGTTGGTTTGGATTTTTTTTTTTTTTTTTTTTTTAGCAAAATGACCTTAGAGCAGTATTTGGGTATGAATGTTTTGGAAAAGCTCTGGGGTGACATGCAGGGAATTCGTTGGGAAACATTAAGCTCATCTACTCTTGATTGCAACCTTAGATCTGCCTTTAAGACGGGAATGTTTTTTCATGGTGATAATGATCAGTGGGTGTGAAATGGAAAAGATTAGCAGCTGGAGAAGCATGATGTATTGCTGCAATTTTTTTTTTTTCCTTTTTCCTTTTAGATTAAAAGGAACAAACTTGTTTTAAATCACAGCACTCCTCCTCTGCATGGTTTGTCTAAGGTGTGCCCACGTTATATGGAGTGACAAACCCAAATGTGTCATAACTGGTGATTGCATGAGAGGGCAAACACTTAATTGATAAAAATGCTGCCATTGACTTTGGTCTTTAATCAGGTCTGTGGATGGAGTCTCTTGTCTAAACTGCCACTTAGGAGCTGTGTAACCTGCAGAGTTTCTCTAGGAGACTTTTTGATAGAGATGAGAGCTCACACTTCCAAGGCAAAATGTCATGCAGCTTAATGAAGTATTAACTTCAAAAGCCTCAGAAAGAATGCATTGACCCTCTCTTAATATAACCTGGGGTTTGGGTACAGTAGGTCCTCTTCTGTTAATGAATGAACTACTCCTGTAAATTTCCCAGTTTGTTCTGCTTTAATCTAAAATTGCAAAAAAGTATAATGCTTGTAGTATTTTCCCCCACTTAAATATTCATACAGAATGATGCCCTACTGAAGTGCACTGTGTATTCCTGAGTAAAACAATTGTAATACCCTCTGATGTTCATATTTTACCCCCCCCCCACACTTCTTAGTTAATAAAGAATTGAAGAAGAAAGTTCGCAATATGGAATTTTGAGGCTTGTGGCAGCAGTGTCTGTCCCAAGTGCTGTGGCTCCTGGTGTCCCTGAGTGCAGTGAGGTGTTGTACCTGTGTGTGCCTCACATCTGGCTTCTTACCATGGCTGAAACCATTTCAGGTGTCACTTGTGCACTGTTGTGTGCTATATGATTAATGTTCTTCAGAAATCTCTGCCAAGGGGACAAAAGGACAAAATGAAATACCTTTATAGTCCTACAGTACGATGCTGTCATGAGGTTGGCAGCTGTGGTTAAGTTACTTTTCTACTAAAGCAGAATTTGTTTGCTTAGTGGCATCTATGGTGACAAAGGCCACTGAGATGCCTGAATATCTGAGGTCAGTCCAGCAGAAAAAGGAGAACATACCACA
Organism: Tichodroma muraria; assembly: GCA_013390105.1. NCBI lineage: Eukaryota > Metazoa > Chordata > Aves > Passeriformes > Sittidae > Tichodroma > Tichodroma muraria. The sequence continues at coordinate 18,075 of WAAG01019748.1, read as the reverse complement.
CATGCTTTTGATGTGGGAATTTCTCACGAAAGTCACTATACAGAAGCCCTGTCTTTGTTTCTTTCAAGGTCCTTAGGCAAGAGGACAGCCAGCCTTGATGTTTAGTTCAGCTCTGTGGTGAGAGGATCTGATAAACCTCTTGTCTTTTATTTGTTGGATACTTGATTTCTTCTTAATGACAAACTAGTTTTCTGCCCCACCTTCAAAATGTCTTTGAGTAATGAATGAGTGGAGACCTCTGAGCACCTTTTACAAATAAAATATTTGCTTGCATTGCTTGTGGAAGAACCTGCTGCTTGGTTGGTTTTAAGAAAGTCAGCTGGGGAGCCTGAATAAACTGATTTTTTTTTGAAAGGAGTATATTGCAGCTTGTCTGGCTCTGCTTTAATTCTCCAGGCAAAACACTTCCCTCACTAAACTGTGCTCGACCTCATCTTTTAAGTTTTTGTCACTCAGATCTTTGATTTAGATTCTTTTCATCCTCCACTTCCCAAACTCTGGTCTGCGTCCTGCAAGAAGCCATCTCTTCTGTGGAAAGGGGTGTCTGGCAGCTGCCACCTGAGCTCAGCACCATCCCCTGGCAAGCTCCCTGCTGCTTCTGGGTTCTGTCATACCTCAGTGCAGACTTTCACTCAGTCTGGTTATTATGAGGCTGGTTGCTTGGCTGCTCCTCTTAAGAGAGATGTTTTCTAGCTCATGTGATCTGTGTGATGTTAGCATAGGGCTATTGGTGAAACACACTTTTGTGCATTTACTGAAGGCAGCTTTGCCTGGAGAAGTCAGATGAGGTTGCCAGATCATCAGCAGCATATTCCTCCAGGAGAAGCTGTTGCTTAAATTGCAGCTCAGAGGCCTTTCCTCAACCCTTCTTCCATGTTGTCTGAAACTTAGAGTTCTGGATATGGGTTCAAAGCCCTTCTCCCCTCATTATCTGAACTTTTTTTCTGTGATCCTTTTTTGTGGGTGTGAAAGTGCTGGTAAACAATAAACAGTCTGGCTTGAAGTCTGGAGCACTTCTCTGAAATTTTGCCCTTAACTCACCACTGCTTTGCAGCATTAAGTGTGAACTTTAATATGACTTGCAGAAGATGCCAGAGCTGGTACAGCTGGTAGGGGTGGGAAAGCAGAGACAGTAATCTGCTTTTGGGGAGCTGTTAGATTGCTTCCTCTTGTTTTCTGAAACTGCAGAAGGAATCCTTATATTATCACGCTAAGAGCTATATTAAAATTGGGTGAAATAATGTACACGTCTGGGGCTCTGGGTTTGGGATTCATTATTTCTTGTGGTAGCTGATGAGCTGGGTGTACCCAGACAGACAAAAGAGATTGTGTCCCATCCCCAGCATCAGTGACAGTGTTGCCTCCTCTCCTGTCAGGAGGAATAAGCAATGGAGATCTGCATTTGGGTTTAAGAGAATGAAAATACTCTTCAACTACTCTTCCACTGTGGCATGTATTCTTGTGTTACCTTTAGACTGAATAAACACATTTCCCATGTCATTCCTGAGGACCCATGCCCCTGCTGTATTTCCTGTAACAAAGTGCTGACAGTCATTTCGTTCAGCTAGAGGCAGTTCTGACAGCAAAGCTGATGTGAGAGCAGTGCTCATGAAGATATTGATTTCATGAAGCCAAAACTTCACGTAGCCTCCCAAATCCCCTGCACCCTGCCTGCAGCGTTTCCCATTGCTTCCAAAGGCTGTGTTGGATGTGGTCTCCCTGCAAGTGCTTGTCCTTTGCGTGGCTCAGTAAAGCAATTCCATATTGTGTTTAAGTGGGAAATAAAATAACTGTGAATCAGTGTAGCTCGATGCTGTGCAGTGCCATCAAGTGGCAGTTCTGTCGCAGGACACGTTTTCAGGGCTCCCTGTGTCTTGATGTTTCAAAGTGTTTTTTTAAGTGTTTTCATCTGTCTGCAGTTGTGGTTGGGGAGGTTACTTCATCATTAAGGTAATGATTATAATGGTTTCTGTTCTCTAATGGCAAAAATGTCACTTTAAAAAGTGCCTCAGTCATTGCAGTAGCTCTAAGTACTGTAGCTGTGAAAAATTTAAAGACTGGTGAGGATATTTTGCAGCTGGCAGAAAAATGAGTGCTCTGGAACACACTGAGCTCTGTCTGTCTGAAGGTTTTGCTGTACTGTAGAGGAGGCTGAAGTACCAGGAAAAAGCCATCCTTCAGCTTTCTTCTGCTTTTGAGTCTTAGTGTTCAAACATGACTTTTTTTGTTTTGTTTTGTTTTTGTTTTGTTTTCTTTTCTTTAAGACACCTCAAGGCTATTTATGAAAATACTACAGTGGTAGGAGATTGCTTCTAATAATATGTCATCATATGTACTTTATCTTCCAGGAATTGTGACTCTCTCCATCTCTCTGGTGCCAAGAGAATAGCTGGATTTCTCTTAGTCACTGCACACATTCAGACTGCCTGCTATTGCTCCTAAGCACTGCAATTTTGTTGTTATTGCTAGATGGACAATTAGTAGGAAATGCTATCAATCACTCAAGCAGCTAGTTATAAAATTACCTGGTTTGGTTCTCGTAAGTGTAATGAAGAACAGAAGAGGTTTTAGGATGAGGCCAGAGCAAGAAATTCACATAAATTTGGGTGTGCTTTTCTAGGAACTGATTGAAGTAGTTTCCAGAATTTCAGAAAAAAAGCCTAAAAGTAAGACCAGGACTTGTAGAAACTAGATGGTACTGGAGGGGACGTTCTGCAACAAAGAAATTTCCCACTTTTTTTTGTCGTCATGTTCTTTGTGACATTACATGGAGACTTGCATAGTTTGAAGGTTAACCCCAACGTGATAGTGCTTTTGTGAGGGCACACCTTCTCCTCCTCTGTACCAGAGCTGTATAGGGCTTGTGGTAGAAGGGGCTTGGGGTTACTGTCACTACTTGCTTATTAAGGCCAAAAAGTGCACAGTTCTTTAGGTGAATAGCCTGGCTAACACTAAACTGCCTGAATAAATGAAAAATAAAAGCGATATTTTCTTTACTGCCAAATTCACCAAAACAATAAAGTTCCCATCACAGTTTTCCCCAAGTGTTTACATTTAGTACGAAAGGGTGAATGGCATTCTTCTTATCCTTTCTGTTTTTCTCCTTAGGTTTGACTTTGCTGCTGATTTTACTGTAATTTTACCATGTTTTCATGTATGCTAAAAATGATTAGAAATGACCTTGGCTGTTTGGTTTTGTGAGGGCTGTCTGTGTACAGCACAGGCTGGCACAGAGCTGATGCACTGTGCGTGCTGCAGAGCACGTGGAGCCCCCTGCTAAGGCAGTGGTACAGCTAAATTAGTTATTAACAGCCCAATCTAATAACCTGCCTGGCTCTGGGTAGCAGAGTGGCATGTCAGGAAGATCTCTGCATGAAGATAAATCATGTGTCTCTTCCAGCACTAACGAGATCCTGTTACCTTGATGGATTTCTCCTGGCAGTCTGTAGAGATCTCCTTTGAGCTGCATGGATTAATATGTGTGTAATAGTTATAATAGCATCTTGACACTCCATAAAGACTCATCTTGGAGATGATTGATTTGGAGGCTGACTGAGACATGCTCTGTCAAAGGATGAGGGCCACTAATAATGGATTTCTTGAAGCGTACCCATTTCCACAGGAGTTTGTGCTGCCCACACTGTTTCAGCATAGGAAATCCAGCCTTTGCTCTCCTCAAACCTTTTGTCTTTCTGCAAACAAATCCTGCTGCAGGATTAGACACCTGGACTGGCTTGGGCCATTGTTGCTGGCTGTGAGATGGTGTTAATAAATCAGCCCTAACAGTGTTGGCTCAGCAGACAGGCAAGTTGAGGGTGTCCATGCCGTGTTTTTTTAGCACAGGTCACACTCGGGATGGATCCATGAGAACCAGCTTGGACCTGGAGGCAACAGCTCAAGGCTGTTTATCATAAATGTCCTTGTTTTCCCACAAATTCTTTTTTGCCCAAAGAGTCTTGAATAAATAGTCTTTTGACTCTGCACTTGTTATCAACATTTTTTTCATCAATGTGCTAAGCTAATCTTATTTTTGGACCAAGTTCTTTTTCACCTTTGAGGAAAGAAAGTGGTGGAGAGAAGAAAGTTATTTTGATTCTGTGTCAGTGTTTCAAGTCATAGTTTTGTGGCTAGTACTGGAAGAGGAGATCACTTAGCTCAGTGCAGTGCAAATGAAATATGGAAGGGATCACCTTGATTTGCTCTGTGAGCTGGCAGAAGAATGTGTGGCACCATCATTCTGCTCCTTTGGTGGCCTGCAGGCAAGACAGAATGGTCTGTGATTGTATTTTCCAAGGAATCAGAGAGTGCTTTGCAAAATCTGGCTTTCTCATCAGAGGTGCTTGGTATCTGTGCTGTTAACCTGAAACCTTTCACTGGTAGAAATAATAGCTCTGCTGTTAATTTTAAAAAGAAATAAGGTTAGGTCTGGAGACCAATTTAAAAAAAAAATAATTTAAACCACAGGAGTCATTCTTGTTGTCTTCTTTTACGGGGGTGGTTTTTTTTTCTTTTTTTTTTTATTAGGAAAACTTCTCTGCTTCATGCTTTAAGATCAAGGAGTTTGAAGTCATTGACTACAAAAAAGGACACAATCTGCCCCCAAACTTGGCAGCTTGCCATTCTATTTATTTCTGGAGTCTTTCCCTGAAGGTTTTATCTGCAGGAGGTTGCAACACTCCACCCAAGTGACATCCATCTTTCTCCCCGTTCCTGACCCAGGTCACTGCCTTTATCATGGGAGATATCTCCAGGCAAGGAGGGATTTCTAGAGCTGCTCATGTTCAGACAGATTTCAGAGCCCTACCTTTGTTCCTGGGGCCTGGAGTTCTGCAGAATGAACTGTGTTTGATGTGATTCTCCCCCCGCTAAGTGCTCCTCTGAGTCAGTCCATAGTGGTGAAATTGAGGATGTCTGTTATGATTGCTGTTATCTCGCTGTAACAGATACCTCTGACCTCCTCCCATGGTCCCTTCCTTTCCTATCCATGTGCTGAGAGCTTGCAGGCTAAATGGCTGTGTCTGGAAAGGGGGTGGATGTTCCAGGCTGAGGCATTGAGATCCACTGACAAACTTGCCCCATGCTAGGACAGAGAGGGAAAGGGACTCAGCTGGTTGTTTTGGGGGTAGGACCCATCCCCAGATTCTGCCCCTCAGGTGTAAGCTGTTCATCTATTAACCTGGGAACAGCAGCCTGGAAGAGTTTGCTGGGTGTAGGTTATTTTCTTGCCATGGAAGAATAGCACCCTATGGTTTCCCCCCCCCCAAGTGATAATGCTGTGTCACAGCTGACTGGCTGGAACACTTAATCAGACCTGGAAAAGCTGGGATCCAAGCCTTTCTCAATCAAAAGGGTTATTCTAGGAGATGAGAGCACTGTCATGTTTGCTCTAGAAATAGTTACCCAAACTCTGATTTCCTTTTGCAGTCAGGAGCCTGTGTGACTGCACATGGTTTTGTTCTGCATAGAGATGTCCATGTGTCCTTTCCAGATGTCATTCTCCCGGAGTTTAAGCACAAGTTTGCACCAACCCAAAGTAACCTTAGATGGGAGGGAAGTTCCAGGGTGCTCGGCTGAGATGTGGGAACTGTCTCGGAGGAAAAGTTTAGCTGCTGATCTTGTGTACTGACAGAGGTAGATGGTAATGGATCATCGAGCATCTAAACAATTATATTGTACTTTCTTCCTTATTTGATGATTTATGTTACATTTTATATAGGTACCTTGCAGTTGCCTTTTCCATGCTCCAGCTGCTTTTAGACTCCTCTGCAGTTCTCAGTTTGAGGTGGCATTGTCTCAACTTTCCCTTTGATTTTGTCTAGCTTAATTATTGTCAGTGCTGCACACTTTCCAAAGAAAACGTCATGTGATTGAAAAGCCAGCTGTTCCTTTAAAAGCCATTTGGATGAAAAGTACTCAGTGTGTTTGGACCATGATTCCCATTTCATTGATGGGGAAACTCAAAGCGCAGGAATGTGAATGGGATGTGCTGGAATTACAGCCTGATCCTGGGTACTCTGTGTCAAGCAGTAGCTGGGGGCAACAGCAAGTCCTACTCCATCTAAAAATTAATAAATAAAGGTACCAATGAGCCTGGACTGAAGGAGGAGGAGGAGGAAGCCACAGCTGTGATTTTGTGCTGTGCTGGGTACAGTGAAGCTCTCCTGGGAGCTGTTTAGGGCTTCCCAAAGGGGAAGAAGCAAAAATGCAATAAAGCAGTGACTCAACAAGGGCCTGATTCATGTTATGAGTAGCGGAAACAAAACTTATTACAGTGGCAGGTTACATTTACTCATCTCATCCAGCATCTTTAATAAATAATAATAAATTTAATAAATCATAACCCCAAAATCCACAAGAACTCTTAGAAGGAAATACCTTGGGAGAAAAGCTTTCTTTCCTTCATGTGAATCTCCAACCCATCTGACCTATGGAATTCTCATTCAGTAGGTTTTTGCTGCATGCGAAAACAGCCAGAGTTTGCTGTCAATGGTCAGCAACAATTTTTGCATTTTGCTTTTCTGGGTAGAACAAATTAATGATTACTGGTTGTTGGTGCTTTCTCATTAAAAGTAGAATGTTAAAGTAACAATTGAGTATTGCCATCTAATGCACACTTGATTTTCTTAAGTATTTTTAGATTCTGTGTGTGGAGGTTAGAGTGGGTGGTTAGTGGCTTAAGTAGTGTTCTTTAAAATTCCAAGTATGAACCATGGAGGGGAAAACCAGCTTAGAAATCAAATGCTTTGGCTGAAAAAACACAGCTTGCCTTTTTTGGTGGTTTGTTGTTTGGGTTTTTTGTTTGTTTGTTTTTGTTTGTTTGTTTTCAGAAACATTAAAAATTGTTAGCCAGCATGTTAAGAATACTTTTTTTCCTTTTTTAGTCCATTGTTGATAAGTGTACCTGTTTCTGGTACAGCTGATATCCCTCAGGGAACCTTCCCTACTGTCAGCTAAACTCATGGTTTTCATCTTGAAGCTTAGAATTCTGCATTTGCCAGGGCTGTTGTCATGGTCCCAAATGATGACCAATTCCCCCAGGCCAGACAGATTTCCAGAGCTTGAAGTAGAAAAGGAAGATGTCTTTATATGCTTGCAACCATTGTTTCTTTTTGGAAGGTGGATGGTATTTTTGAGGTGCTAACCTAAGTGATCTTAATTCTTTTGAGCTTGAAGATTTTGTTCACTTCATTGCCGCTTCCAAATATTGCTGAGGTCATCTATTAAAAAAAAAAAGGCATTTGAAGATAAATAGTCCGTTTTAACAGGTTTGCTTGGAGTTGTTTGTGCTTTGCCTATGGACAATCCACACACATTTAACCGCAGTGCTGGAAAAACTACTACTTAAAAAGGTGGAGCTGTGCTAATGCCAGCAAATCATGCGGACAACCAGGTGCCTTGTGCAGATACTTTTGGGGTTTAGTTGTAATGGCAGCATTTGGGCCTTTTTAGAGATAATTGTATTTCTGCTGCCTTAACTAAGCCAAAACTTCAGAGATGGGCCACTCTAAAATCCCTTTCCGCATTGTTCTCTAGTTTAAAGCTCGAGGTCAGGTTTGGCTTTTCCAGTGCACCTGTCCCAGGGTGAGGCAGACCTGCTTTCTCCCTTTGGTTTGGAAAAGGGAATATGTGTAGAGGAAAGAGCCCCATCCATCTTCTTTACATCCCGTTACATCTGAGACCAGGGATTTTCTAGATCCAAACAAGGGACAGGGTGGCCTCTTTCATGAATGGACCAAGATGGAATGTTTTCATTTCCAATGGGCTTTAAGCCAAGTAAATATTAGTCGATCCAAACTAGTTTTGAAATTAAATTATTCTTATTTGTTGGAGCATTCCAGAGAATGGCTTTGATCTATCTGTACTTTCACCAAAGGGATATTGGCAGGCTGGCCTCCCATTTCTAGCCATTTGGGATGAAAGAAAGGTTATAATAACCACCTTGTGTGGCAGTGATACTGAACAGATGACATTTTTTGGACAATATTAAATGAATAAAGGTAAACATACTTCAATTAAAATGTTTTTGGAGGCTGAACGCAATAGGGCTGTTGGAAAGTCTTCTATGTGGGTTGGAGGAATTTGGCTGCATTTGTAACTGATTTTCTTTAACTCCAAAAGTCTTGGAAAGAAAGGGGTTTGTTCTGTGCATTATTTCCTTTCCAAATAAATACGTTACTTGAATAACTTAAAAATCAAATTAAAATTGGCAGCGAACAATGAAATTGTCAGTAACTGGGAGGTAGAGAGGTGCATTGAAGGGGGTCTTTTGCTTCTGGGATCTGGGATCACATTAGCACAGTGACCTGTACCAGGCGCAGTGACTGAGTTAGCTCAGGTGACACCTGTAAGTAAACTGAAGCACACAGCAATTAAGTGGCACCTTATCAATCTTACCAAAGATATTTGGAGACAACTTAAAAATTAAAGTAAAAAATTTCAGTAAAGAACATGCTCAGTGTTCCACAGTCTTTGCCGAAGGATCCTCCAGAAGAGGTGGGAGCAGGGTGGTGGAGACCCTCCCACCATGAAGTGCTGCTTAGACACAGCTGAAGAACCTTTTAAATTGATACCAGCTGATGATAATTTGTACTCTCCCTAGACTTAAACAATAACTGAAATGAACTGAATTAAAATCTAGGGAGTCTAACAAGTTGGAAAGATCTGCTGGAGGTCACTAGTCTGACTACCTTCTACCTGCAAAGTTAGGTCAGGTATCTAAATAAGTTCAGATATGTTTAAGTTCCAGCTTAGATTTCAGGTTATGTGGAACCTCTGGTGTTGGGGTTTCTTACATGTATTTACTAGGTTTTCTGTAAATAACTAAATATACAAATTGTCATTTTCAATACTGATGCAAATTAAATTGCTTTTCCTAAAAATGTGAGTAGTTTGCATGAATAGACAGGTGTCCTCTCACAAAAACTCTATGTCAATTTGCTTTGATTTCACAAAAATGAGACTGGCTGTACTTAATTTCTGAGTTAAATAAAAGAAAAATCTCTTTTAACAGATACCATGTCAAACATTTAGTGCTGTTGTTGAGTGTTCTGAAGTGTCACCTGCATTTTAAATCTGTTTAAGTACTTTGTATGTTCATGCCTTAAGGGAGAAACGGTTTGAATAAAGACAGATATAAAAAACAAAGCACAAAGGGTTTGTAGGTTAAAACTCAAGTTTTTGTTTTTTTGAACATCAGCTCAAATCTGGATCCATTTGCTTGAAATGGAATATTTAGTTTTCAACTCAGCATGTGAACTGGTCATGCTTGAATTTAAAGCTTGATTTATTTCTTTTTGCACCTGTTTTTATTTTAACACTGACTATACAAGATAGACTTTTGCTACATGGTTCCTTCCTCCCCAGCTGGAAGTCTGGTCTGATATTATCGTGTGAGACCTTCCTAAAATTTACATTTGTAACTCTACGACCTCTAAAAATGCAAAATACACTCACTGCTCCATTAGGTTGTTTTTTTTTGTTTGTTTGTTTGTTTGTTTTTTAATTTATGGTTTTCTTTCCTGTGTTACAGCACTGATCCACATATTTGATCTTAAGACCAGAGGCTGGTTGTGTCCTTGCCCTGCAAAATCTGTTTTTATAAAACAAGGTGCGGTCCTGCCTCTGGCAAGAGGTGCCAGATGGGCTGGATCAGGGGGGAACTGGACATAAATTTGGAGGAGGAAATGTAAAAGGAGCTGAGGAAGAGAAGAGGGGGACGTGAGGTAGAGCGTGGGAAGCGATGCTAACGTGGGACGGATGTACAGGAGGGCCTGGAAGTCTGGGAATTTTCTACAATCGTTGTATTTGACAAAGAGAAGAGATGAACTCGGTGATCTTAAGGGGGAAGTTTTAAAGGAAATGACATGCGTATTGAATATGCAAATCTGAATTACATAATCTGCAATAACAATAATAATGATAATAAAATCTTTTCCAGATTTGCAGCTGTAGCCATATGCTTGGTGGGGTGGTGGCAAGGAGCTGGCAGCCACAGCTGCAGTGTAAAACTGGGGCATCCACCTGGTTCTGATCTTGATAGAAAAGGGACAGAAGGTCACATCACAGTGACCTTGTCTCAGTGACTGTTGTTCTCAATAAGTCTTGTAGTTTATATAATTTTTTCAGGCTAATAAATGAACTATGGGGAGACCCCAGAGGTGTTTAAAAGATGTGTAGATGTGGCACTTGGGGACATGGTTTAGTGATGGCTTGACAGTGCTGGGCTAACACTTGGACCTAATGATCTTGGAGGTCTTTTCCAACCTAAATGAGTCCATGATTTTTCATCAAATGAAAATGCTTCACTTAGTTCTGCAGTAAACGTAAGCCATCCTCTTTCCTTGTTTTCCCTTCCCCATGGAATACTGAAATTGGTTCATATTGCCCCTGTTCTTTTCCATTCAGATGTAGGAATTTACAGGAATTTACTGTACCCTTTGCTGGGTTAACTGTGATAACCGTGTGCGCCTTTTATAAATATAATTTTCCCTGAAAGCGAAGATGAGCTAAATGATAAAATGTGCCGAGGTACTGAAGTAAACCCTCCATAATACTAGGAAGGAGAGTTTAACTAACAGATCATGAGAGTTTTTATTGTCAAGGTTTGAAGAACTGCTGTATTTGCTAACACATAGAGCTTTTCACCAAGGCATGAGCTTATAGATGAGTGAGAAGAGCCACCACTATCTGTACCACCATAGTTACTGTTTCTTTGTAGGGAAGGTGGAAAAAAATCTCAGTGGATATGACACTTTGATATCTTTCTGTGTTTATGGGTGTGGGTGAGAGATGTGTTCAGTGGTCTATGGTCATAGTGCTAGCTTGGACAGGGGAAATGTGAGCACTCAAGCAAGAATTAGGGCATTTTTTCAAATGTCAAAGGCGGAGGCAATTTTGGCCATCTCATTTCTGTTATATATGTCTATGTTCTGATATATATTTTATATGTATATAGTCTGTTATATATGTCTGTGTGTGTGTGTGTGTGTGTGTGCAAAAACCCCTGTGTGAGGTGTGCACATCTTTGTCAGACTTGGTATGATTTCACCATATTAAGTTATTTTGAAAATACCCTGGAAATTTCTACATGTGTCTTCCTAGAGCTGCATTCTACATGTTTCCTAGATGCTGGCTGGCTTTGATACTGAGGTTGACTTGCATATCTGAAAATTAGGATGGACACTAAGTCCTATGAAAGGAGTGTATGAATGGAGAGTGTGAACCTTGTAGGAAGAGTAATTTTGTTTTAGATGATGCGGTTCTTGGTCATGTAAACCTAACCTCGTTTCTTGTCCTTTTTCCTAGGGTGACTCTGTTATTACAGTACAGCTGACTGAGGAAGATAAAGTTGAAGATGATGTAGTTTTTTATTTGGTCTTCACGGGATCAACTGTCCAACACTGCACAAGCACAAGAAAGATTAATCCTGGGAGTCTGGAGACAATTTCTCCTGGTAAACAATTGCCTTTCTTTGCAAATCAGTGTATCAGTCTGTGAAATTAGGTTACTACAAGTGGACTGGAATGTAATGCTTTTTGCTTGCTTGTCTTTTGCCTCATTTACACATTCACAAGGAGTGGAACACGTGGTTTAGATGACTGCTTTTGCCTTTTAAAAACCTCTTTCTTGATTTTGCTAGAATTATATGACCTTGAGGTTGTAGTTATTTAATACGTAACTATGAGATGCTATTGTAGAAACCTCACAGTTATTCATACACATAGTAAAAAGCTTTTAAATGCAGGGAGGATGGTGGAAGATACATTTATGAGGTTACAGATGCTGTTGCCCAAATGGGGGACAGCCCAACAAGTCTTAGCTACTCTCATCATCTGTTTGACTCTAGGCGGTTCATTGCTGTCTTCCTGGTGAAATCCAACCCTTTCCCCTAAATCCTGTTCAGCTCAGATCTCACACAGCATTTCTGGAGCTCTTGCAGTACAGGTGATGTGCTGCTTGGTGCCATCTCCCCGTGGCTGGTTCAGATGAGGTGGGTTTCCACATGAAAGCCCACCACTGTTTTTGTCCTTTGTGTCGCCAACAAAGCAAAACGAGTCGGCATTTCCCTTTGGTGACTTCAGGACCGTGGGAATGAGCGTGTTCCAGGCTGCAGTCCTCACCATTAACCTTTCATTCTGACTTGTTGCTATGCAGCACATTGCTACCAGTGTGAGAAAAACGTCTGACATTTTCACTACACACAGCGCAACTCGGGCCATCAAGTGTTTTTCTTGGGTTTGTCTTTTCATCTACCTCCTAAGTATTGTTTTGTGAGAGATGCACGTGGAGTAAAATCTGGAGTTTTTTTCTCTTGGGAATGAGTGGCTAAAAGTTGGCCACTCAGGTTTTTCTTATTTCCTCCCTTTTTTGTGCTGTTCACGTTATTCAGTTGGCTTGGGAAGAGGAGTCTTTTTATGGCTACTGGTGACTGGAGCCCCGTGCAATCAATTAGATTAGTGCTTATTTTCTCCCAGAAGAGCAAGAGGGGGTGACTCCTTCCCTGCTTTTGTGTGGTGGGCGTGGGGCTCTGCCAGCCTTGCTCGCAATGACTTCACCTCTCCCTCGGGGCCGTGGCTGCTGCGCCAAGAAAGGAACTGAAAAGCTTCAGTGTTCCCTTCAGCCCGGCTGGATGGGATTTCCGGGCAGGAACGATGCTTTCCCATCACTGTTGCCCCTTCAGCACTGCTGGACGTGGCCGGGGCGGTGGCTGCCAAGTGGTACCAGAGTGATGCTCTGGGCACTGCCTGTCCTGCCAGCCCCAGATATAACTGAATCACTGGGGAGGGCTCCCTGCAGCTCGCTGTGGTGCTGTCAGTGGGAAATCTGACGCCGTTCATGATTCAAAAGGAAAAGAGGGAATTTCTCTCAATTGTTCCTTTTGCATTAAGGGATTGTTTTGTTGGTTTTTTTTTTTTTTTTTGTTTTGTTTTTTTTTTTACCCAGTATAGTCACCATCTTGTGGTGTGTGAAACTAGACTGGGATGGGTGCTGTCCCAAAATACAGCTTGTTTCAGACAGAGTTTTAAGGGACCTCTTAGAAAGGTAGTCACATGCCTGCACTGTCTAGGGCTGTGGTGCGAAGAAGAGGTGACATCTGGGATGTAAAGTAGCTGTGTGGATAACACCCTCAGCTATGCTCATACCTCATTTAGGTGAGACTACCTAAGGAAAAAATATGTCAGTGGTGAAGAGGTTGTGGGGGAAAGGCAAAGCAAGAAATGGGAAAAGCCTAATGTTTTTCATACCCTCTCCTGACAGCCGTGTGTCTGTCCAGTGTTGTTTCAGCACTGACTGCACTGATTTCAGTGGAAGTATGACTTAATTCAGTGCAGCTCTTTCTCCTCCTCCTCCTTCCTGGATGCACAGTGAATCTGTAATCATGTGTTTACTCTGTATATTCTGCAGTTGCCTTGGCGATAGCTGTGGTGACTCAGAGCGTTATTTGACCTCGAGGGGATTAGCCATGAACAACACACAGTGTGTGTGAGACCAGCCTTTGCTCAAACACCCAGCCCCGGGCACTTATCACGTGCTCTGCAAGAAGGAAACTCCTGCCAACAGCTTTTAGCCCAAATCTCATCCCTTACTTCCAGCTCTGAGCATCTTTCATTCCTGTGATGCAAGGAGTGTTGCACATCCCTTCGAGCACGACAGCTTAGGTGGATCAAGGAAGGGCAGATTCGCTCAGGAGCCTCTCTGCCTTCCTTAAACCTCCTCTGCATCCCTTCTGGACTCGAAGGCTCTTCCCTCATTCTTTCCCTAAGTCCTCAAAACTTCATGTGGTCCCCAGGAGACTTCAGACGAAGTCCATCAGCAGCTGGGGTGAAAGGGGTGACTGTAATTCTGTTAAAGCTGAAGTAAAAACAAGCCCAGATTTGTAATTTTTGCTTCTTGATTTTTTCAATGTTTTTTTTGATGTATGTAGTTGTAAAAGGCAGACAAATGATTTCATGAAATTTGCTGCCAAAATTAATCAGAATGTTTTAGCAAAGCTTCCAAAGAGAATCACATTTAAAAAAAAATCTTAAATCTTATCAACATAAAGTTGGTTTAGGTAAAAAATTAGAGAAAATGGAATGAAAATACTAGCTGTCAAAATACCTCATAATTTTTCATTGTATGTGAAAATTCTCTATATCCTGAAAGACTTTACCTAAATAAAAGCTTATCACTGCAGAATTAAATGACTGCTACATCTTATATAATTACTAGAGCAATCTGCCTCTTTTCTATGCTTTTTCTATCATCAGCCTTAAACACTGAATATATATAGTCCATACTACTTTTCAAATGTGAGTTTTTATTTCTGTACATAAGAAAAGAAAGGACTTCTGATTTTAAATTTATGGGAGCAGCTTTACCTGTGGATGCGGATAAATATGGATTTATCGCTTCTTCAAACTACAGACTACTTACCTGTATTTATGCACTTGCTCTAAAGAATGGGATGGATTATTTATCCTGCCCTGCTGTTGGCTGTGTTAATTTAAGGAAAGTAATATCCCCTTGTAAGAAACAGATTCTCATCTGAGTTGATCAGTCATAACTTGAAGTGTCAAAATTAGCTATTGAGATTCAAGAATTAGCCAGATGATGTTTTGTGTGCTTTCAGTAGCTCTTTTGCCAGCCTAAGGACACACCAGGTTACCTCATCCAACGAAGCTTTTGTTTCTCAGTGAAAAGCTACCAAAACCTTATTTAACTGACAGCTTTACTGTCACTGTTACAGTTCTTCTATTTCTAATTAGTCTGGTTGAAATTCTCCCTAATGCAAACAGTTTTCCTCAGTACCAGAGGCACTGTGTAGTTCTACAGCACAATTTCAAGCATTGTTTTATCAGACACAGTGTTAAGGTGGCAGGTTGAGGTGCACTGGCACTGCTCCAGTGGGGACTTCAGTGCAAAAGCTCACTGGAGCTTGGGTGTTGAGTAAGCATCAAAAGTCTGAGCAGGGAAGGAAGTAGAGAAATGATACCATCTCTGCTGCTGTGGTTAAACTGTTGTTGGCTGCTAAATTTGTACTGTTGGGGATGGGTATGTCCTTTGAGGTCACAGATGCTCGTCCTACTGGTGTTGGTCATTAACTGAGCTTTTCAGCAAGTCCTTATTTCTACAGCAGCTGAGACTGCCATAATCTTACTGCATTTTTTTCTTCCCACCATCTCTGTAGGGTAGGGAGGGTAACTGAGGCCAAGCAGATTGCATGTGGTAGTGAAGGAGATCTGTGTAAAGCAGGGAAGTGGAACATTAATTGCAAGACAGCAGCCTCATCTCCTGCCTCTCTGCTAGAGCAGCTTTTTTCCCACTGGGAAAAAACCCAGCCCAATAATAAAAATCCTCAAATCATGATCTGGCAAACAAGCCAGCAGAAGAAGGAATGACCTCATCACTGTCCACACAAGTCAAAAGTCCCAACCACAGCTTGCCATGGCCAGTGGAGGCCTCTGAGCATTGGGAAGCTCTTGGGGAGATCTGGGGAAATTTTCTAGCAGGAGCTGATGTGCTGAGAGCTCCAGTATTTGTGTGGTGCATTTATTGCAAAAGTTTGCATGCCATCACCACAGCAGCTGTATGATTGGACATGTATTTTGCTTTGCATTTGATGACTGGTGGTCTGGAAAGTGTGGGAGACACGGGGGAAATTTGAAATGAAATTTCAAACAGGGAGAGACAGTCCAGAAATCCAGAGCTGCAGCAGCTGCTGTTCAAATAAGCGAAGCATAAGAAACACCCTGTCTGTGAGCTAGGTCACCAAAACAAGAAGCAAATTTTGTGAGATATAATTGCCTCGGTGAGTACTGTTGCAGTGTGTTGTGTCACTCTATGATACCAAAATCGCTTTTTCTCATGTATGTTGAACTCAAAAGGTGCAGGATTCTTGTGGGGGTTTCAAAGGGGAGGAGAATCACAACGTAGAAAAAGGGTCTGGAAGACTGCTGGTAGCTGCCTGCCAGCAGTTTCCACAGGGCTGACACATTCCCATTGACTCTGAGCTTTCTCTTCATCCTTAAGCCATGACAAAGATGCAGCTTCAGTCTTGTGCTTAATTCCATAGCTCCCATAATTGTTGTTTTTGAGGTTTTTGTCTCCTTACTTTCCTTCTGCTAGTTAAAAGGATAGACAAAAATTAATTTCAGTTAGCTTGGAAATATCTTCATTTCAAACTCTTCTTTTACTGTGAAATCCTTTACATATGGTCATGCTTTATTCACTTCTACCACAGTGTTTTCCCCTAAGAAAAGCTCTTCATAGAAAAAGCTGTATTTCATGAATTACAATCTTTGTACTGGTAGACCAGAAGGGTAAACAAGTTGCATAACAAATGGCCACTTGGCAATACCAGTTGTGGATTTGAAAATACTCTTAATTATGAAACAAAAAAACACCTTAAAATAGACTAAAACAGCATAGCCAAGAAGACTTTTTGCAGTTCATCCTCTTCGGTGTATTTAATTGCTTGAGGCAGTGTAATTAAAAGGAAATGATGCCAGTGCTAGATGACATCAGTCACAGGAAAAAGTGATTGAATCAGTGTTGAAATTATTTAAGATGTAATGTGTGGGGTCTTACATTTCTCTAGATTTTTAGGACATACGCATTGTGTAAAGGTCTTTAAAAATACCTTTACCCACTCTTCAATGTCTCTTTCACCTTTCCAGTGGAAGGTTTGTAAGGAAAATCAGAGGCTCCTGTCCATTGCTGGTGCTGTGCCTGTGTATTTCATAAGGCTTCCTGTGTTGCAAGAGTGAATACATAGCTGTGTACATTTCACAAATGCACTTCAAAGACAAGCTCTGATTTTCAGAATCAGAACTCAGGATTTCTGAAGCAGAAAAGAAACACTTTTTGGATGGCCACAGGAGATCCCTTGGCTTCCTTTTCCACAAGCCACCAGATGGCAACATCTCTTGGATGCATCTTCGATGCAAATCTGACATCCTTCATGAAGTTCACAACATTAGTTGTCTAGTTTTCCTATCCTTAAATCTCTCTGTAAGACCTCTTTCAACCCAGCTCCACCATGGTGACTTGGAGGATGCAATTAGTCTTTTGTCACCTTCCAAGCAAACCCAAAC
>WAAG01019747.1:18955-36173 GCA_013390105.1 Tichodroma muraria | reverse complement strand
GCAGCGACGGCTGCAGCTAGAGGAGAGCGGGGCAGCGGCGGAGGGCGAGGCGGAGGCGGTCAAGGGCGCGGTGGCGGCCGGGGAGGTGGAGGAGCGAAGCTGCTTGACGGCCAGCGCGGGCGCAGAGCTGAGCGCTAAGCTGTGCCGGCGGCAGGACATAAACGAGGGCGCGGCGCAGCCCCGGCGGGCCGCCGTCTTCAACCCCTACACCGAGTTCAAGGAGTTCAGCCGCCGGCAGATCAAGGACATGGAGCGCATGTTCCGCCTGTGAGTGGGGCGGGAGAGGGGTGGGGGGCTCGCTGCCCGGCCCGTGGACTCCGGGGCTTGGGCTCTGCCTTCCCCCGCAGCCCCTCCCGGCGCCGGCCCCCGGGGGCTCATCTGGAGAAGGGGCTGCCCGCTCGCGGCGGCATGCTCGCATTTCTCCGCGGTTTTGCGGTCGGGCTGGAGGAAGCCGCAGCGCGTTCCTAGCGCCATCTGATCCCCAGATTTTCCCCGTGCTTTGCCGGAGGGGCTCGTAGACTTTGCCTGGGGCTCAGCCCTGCGTTTAGCTCGCGGCCTCTGCTCTGCCCGGGTTTGGGACGGCGGCTGTTTGTGGTGGCACCCAGGAGCTATGGCTTTGCGGGACTCTCTGGGTGGGACGGGGGGAGAGCACAAGCGCTCTTCTGCCCCACACCCTGAGGCACCAGGTGCGACTGTGTCCCGGGCCCGGCAGAGGCGCTGGACATTTGCCCGAAACAGCTGCGACCCTGAACACCCCCAGCAGTCCTGCTGGGTCTGCCTGGCAGTGTCCTAGCTCCGAGCACAGTCCTGTCTGCCGCGCTTGGTGCTCCCTCCTGTGCACCCAAATAAAGGTTGAGCACAGCTTCCTCTTGCTGCCCCCTCGGTGGGGGCTGGGATGGGATTCCCCTCCCAGCAGGAAGGTTTGTGTTAGAAGTCAAGCTGGTGCTAGCTACAGGGAGAGCTGCTTCTGTAAGCAGAAAGGCTTGGTCCTCCCTGGGACCATGGTCCTACCCTTTACTCCAGACTCTGTCCTGGCTCCTGCTGTATCTGGATACCTTTGTCTGCACTCAGATTTCCCTCCAGCACCACAAACCCGTCGGCTCCTGGGGACCAGTGTCCTCCCAACCCCACGACAGGCTGCCAGACTGGGAGGGAGCTGCTGCCAGGCAGGAGGTGGCAGGACCACAGAGCAAGGTGTGAAGATGTACTTCAGCTTATGGAGGTGGCTGAAGTGAGATTTGTAACTTATTAGATCATTGTTTTCCTAGCTGAAAGCTGCCTTGGGCACCCTGGATTGTTGTGAGGGAATCAAGAGCTGGTTAAATGCTGTCAGCTCCCAGCGCTGTGGGGTGTTGCCTGTCCCAGCCAGGCTGTTGCCCCAGGAGACCAGGCGATGGGCTTTTGTGAGCTTACTGGAGTTTGGAGTTCTTTGTTGCACAGGCAGCGTTGTGTTGGCAGCTGGTGTGGGAAGCGAGGTGGTCCAGGCGGGACTGCTGCTCTACTCTCTCCTGTGTCCCTTCTGATTGTGCTTAAAGGGGATCCCACTCTATGGAAGGCTGAGACATGGTGCTGTGAGGACTGGAGGACAAACAATGCAGGCCAGGCCTGAAAGCTGTGGGTGAGAGCCTGAACTGGGCAGTGGCACTGCCTCAATTGGGAAGAGGAAAGGAATGGCAGTGGTTTTAGGAAATAAAAAGTGGAAGAGCTGAATTGCAGCCTAATTTTTCAACAATGAGCTCATTAAACACCAGACTTGTAAGCAGGAAAAGCTAGGCTTTGCAGTTGAATGCTAATCAGCTGGTCAATGTAACTGGGAAGTGTTGCATACCCTGTGAGAACTGCTGATGCCAGAGGGGGGAGAAGGTGGGCTGCATGCTCCCCTGTTGTTTCCTGGAGAGGCAGGCAGAAAATCCTGTCCTGGTGTTAACTGTTACAGGCACCTGAGGCACAGCAGTGGCAGAGGATCTGGTCTTTGGTCCATCTGCTGCTAGTGACCTGTCTCAACTATTGGCTGAAGTCACGGGCTCCGTGAGGAGAGGAAATGTTCCCCTTAATTCCTGTCAGTCAGGGCTCGAGTTAGTGTGATTAAGGCTTTAATACTCTGTGTGGCTTATTGGCCCTGGCCACTACAACTCAGGGTCTTTCTTACATCCCTCTTTCAAAGGCTTATTTTTTTCCTTTAGTATCTTCTCATTACCTCAGGATCCCAGGTTTTCACTATGAAACTTCCCATTCAAAAAAATGTTTCTTATCAGTTTAGTGTGACTTTTAAATCTGTAGTTCAGACTACATTTGAGCCTGTGATCCTGTGCATGATGTGGATGGGTCGTGATGCTCCAGCTGAAAAGATGTCCTGGTGATAGCAGCTGCCCTGAATGCCTTGTCAGGGCATCCCATGGTATGGATGGTGGCTGTGACTGCCAAAGTGGAAGCAAAGAACTTGTCTGAAAGTGGGGCTTCCCAAAATATAGTACTCCATTCAGTGCTGTGTGCTGCTAGCTATGCCAGGAGCATCCTTCCAAAACAGAAATAATGCTCTTTGCTCTGGCTGCTGCAGTTGGGCTCACTTTTCCCCCTTTCTTGTCTAAGCCTCCTCTTGTCAGCATCTTTCCTTTTTGGCCCATTCCACTGGAGTTGGGGTACAGGTGTCTGCTGGAGTACTGGGTGCAGACAGCTCTCAAGGTGGGTATTTTTTTGGCAGAAACCAGGAAGTCTACAGCTCAGGCTAATTATAATGTGACCTAATTAGCTGCCTATTCTGACAATATGTGAGGACTGTGGTAACCATGATAACCTCTCTTTCCTGAGTTGTCTAAGTGAACTCTCAAGGCCTCTGGAGTCTCACAGCTCCCCTTGGTGCCATCTTTGTCCAGGAAAGTGGCAGAGAGGAATGTGAAAGCCAGGCAGTGAGGCTCTGCTGGGCAGGAATGACCTTTATGAGAAATGTAAGGGGGAGGAAAACAGACAGCAACTTCATCTGTGGGGTGTGAGGGAGTGGAGAAATTCCAATCTTGCTATTTCTTTTTATATCTGGGGAATTTCATGTATTGCCCACATACTGCATAAGTGCCTTGCATCTGGCTGGTGAGAGAGGCTGTGATGTCCCCTTGCCCTCCTGGAGCCACTTTGGAGCCCCTTTGCCAGGTTCCCCAGCCTGGAACATGGCTGACATGCTGCAGCAGACCTGTTCTCTCCAGAGCTGTCGTGTGCCTTATGTGACTGGGTGCCTCTGGTCTGTGACTGGCTGTCTGTGGACTTCCAGTGGGCAGGGAGGTTATTCCCATGGGGACTCAGCCTGGGCCTGCAGGTCTTGCCCAACAACTTGAAGGAGATTTTAGTGCAGGAGACTCTCATCTTGCCCTGATGTCCCTCTAGGAGCAGGAGAGCTCCTTGTGCCTGGGCTGGGGAGGATGAAGTTGCATGTGGCCATGGAGCCTGTTCCTGTCCCCACCCTGGTATGGAGGAATTGTTTCCAAAGCTCTTGGCAATAGAACTATTCCATTTGGAATGGACCACCAATGATCACATCTAGTTCAACTTCCTGATTGCTTCAGGGTTGACCAAAAGTTAAGGCTTGTTATTAAGGGCATTGTCTAAATGTCTCTTAAACACTGACAGGATTGGGGCACTGACCACCTTTCTAGGAAGCCTGTTCTAGGGTCTTACAACCCTCTCAGGCTGAAAGAAAGGCTTCCTCAGGTCCAGTCTGATCCTCCTCTGAGGCAGTTTTGAACCATTCCCATTTGTCCTGTCACTGGGTGTCAGGGAGCAGAAATCAGCACCACCTTCTCTATGTAAGATGAAACACAATGCTCAGAGGGAATAAAGTGCTACTTAGAATTTGAAATATTTAATAGATTATTACTTCAGCACCATTATTCCAACTGCTTTATTTCAGAGCCTCAATTAGGCCATTGCAGCATACAGGAACTGCAGATCAAAGTACAGGTGCCCATAGTATGTGAAGCAAGGTAAGGTGCAGCAAACACGTACAGGGAGGGCAGGTTTTCATTTCATCTTTTCTCAAGAAATGTAAATGTTTAGAAACTACTCTTTGATCCTTCAGGATCTGTGATTTCTCATTCCATTGTCCTTTTTAAGTGGGGTTTTAGAGGCAGCTGGAAGGTGACTGAAGAGTCACTACATGCAGTCCTTGGCATCTCCTTTTTCCTCCCTTCCTGATCCCTCTTTCTTCTGTGACGTAACCCCCCAGCACCTCTGTAAGACCAGTGCAATGCTTGTGCTTGGGCAGTAATTGTGCGTAACAGACTTTGTGTTTTTAAGCAAGTCTGTTCAGCAAGTATTCCTTCCTTCCCCCCAATTTGGTCTCCTGCTTTCCTCTCCCAGTGCTTCAGCAGCCAGGCACGCTCTGCAGTCCGGGTGGAAACGAGCTAGCGTGGGAATCTAGGTGCATCCTTGTTGCAGCAGATTTTGGCAGACACTGCTGTGTCTCATTTGCTGCCAGGAATACTGCTGTGGCAGCAGTGTGGCAAAGCTTTATCACAGCGGCCACGGTGTCCATACCTGCCTGTGGCATCCCAGCTGTCACAGGTGGGATCTGCAGCAGCCATGGCACCAACCTGCTGCTGGAGTGGCCTTCCTGTGACATGAGATGTCTGTGCCTGCTGGCACAATTCTCCTCTATCTGTAATGCCTGCACATCACTCCTGTGAGGCTTGGCTCGTGCCCCGGGGGGCTTTGAGCCTGAAGGAAGCAAAGCTCTGGTGTCACAGCAGGACAGTGAGTGATGGCAGGGCTCATCAGGCACCTGAGTGCTGCGCTTCCCTGGATGCTGGGGAGTGTTTAACTTGCCCTGATGGCCTCTTCCAGCTCTGCCTGTGGAGGTGATGGCTGTCCATCACCAGGGCAGGGCCGTGCTGCAGGCAGCTGTGCGTGAGAGGTGTCTGGGGCTGGCTGAGCCCAGGGCTGTGAAAGGGGGCTTCCAAAAGGCAGGCAGGCAGTTTTATGATCTCTCAAAAGGCAGACTGTGGGGTCTTCAGTAGGAGTGAGGGATGCTGTGGCTATCAACTGACCAGCAAGGTGCAGTCTGCATTGAACACCACAGTGTTGAATGCCTGTTATCTGTTGGGGGGGTGGTGGGTGGGGAATGAATTGTGCTGTTTCTCGTGCCCTATAAATATGCCTCTCCCTAAATAGTCTGGCTGCGCAACAGCCGGGTGGCTGTACCCAGGTCCTAAAATAGTTTGGCTGTTTTAGGAGGTGAGGGGGCAGGGAGGCAATGTAGCAGTTTGCAGGGTGCTGCCATTGGGTTTCAGTGCCCCTCTGTCTGGCTGTCCCTGAGTGCAGGGGACTGGTAACCTGATTTCTGGGTGCTTCTCAGCACCAGCTGTACTCTGGCCCAGCATGCTCAACACCCATTGTGTGGCTGGTACAGAGTGCTGCTCTGCCAGGCCTGCTGTTGGCAAGGCCCAATTTCTCACAATCCTGGCTTTGTCCTGTGTCTCTGCAGGGATGAGCCCTGAAGCTGTGCCCCACGCTTAACCCTTTCAGGGCAGCGTTCTGGCCCCTGGAGGCCAGTGTTTACCTGCACGTAGTGTCTGTAACAGGAGGGTGAGACGAGCACAGCAGGTGGAGGCTGGGCTTGTGCCCTATTTCTGCCTTCATCTCTGTTACCCAGAGCTTCCATGTGGGGCTGGGCAGTGTCCCAGCCCCAGATAAGCAGCCCTTGGGGGGGACCTTGGTATTATTTTACTTCTGCACCCAGCCAAAGGGCAGCATGAGCCTGCTGGGCCCCCAGAAAACTTAACCCCGGGTCCCTCTCTGCCATTGCACATTTTGCTGCTGTGTCTAATCAAAGGAACTGCATCTCCAGCAGTGACAGCTCTGCACCCTTTCTCCCAAACTTGAAAGAAAAGCAAATTGACAATTGAATATTGCGCTTACTATGCTTCTGTGATGTCTTGGAAGTGGATCTCAGCCCTGGGCTGGGTAATGCCGTGAATGTGCCTTAATTAACTGACACCTTCTTTTCTGTGAAGAACCTGGTGCACTTCTTCCCTAAGACATCCCAGATCTGTGGCCTGGTTTCTGCTCTGATGGAAGTTTCTTTCCTGTTTTTTTCAGAAAGCAGTCCAGTCTGGTGGGCTCATGGGTTTGCTGGGTACAGAGAGTGCAGGCAGATTGGTAGCAGGGGCTCTGTACCAGCCTGGTCTGGCAGTTATGTCCCTGTCATTGTGAGTCTCTTAGTCCTGGCACCCTTGGAAACTAAGGGCCACAAAGAGTATCAGAAATAGTTGTGGAGGTGGTGGGACTCTAGGAAGTCATGTAGGCCACCCTAGTTTGAGAGAAAAGCATGCTGTGCCTGTGTTCATGAAGGCAGGAGAAGGTGGAGATCTTGGCTGCAGCTCTGTCTTGTGCTGCTCATGTCTGTATGCAGTTTGGAGCTGGTGGCTTTGTTCCTGCCTTCCTTTGCCACAGCTTCCTCTGTGGCTGTGAGTTTTTTCAGCTGGAAAGGGCTTTCTTCCAGGGTAACCACAACTGTGCAGATCTCTGGGATGGTTACAGCCCTCATTTCTTTGGAAGAGAGCTAACAATCAATTAAAAGATGAAGGGTGGGAGGATTTGTCTGGCTCCTGCCCACTGGAAATCTTCAGGACTGTGCCTGGGGTTTCCTTCTGAATGGTTGAAAGGATTTAACTCTGTCAGGGTTGAGATGGTGGCAGAGGAGCAGTGGCAGGCTGTGTGCCAAGGCTGAGCCCAGCTTGGGAGACACTGCCCTGTCCTCTCCTGTCAAGTCCTAGCTCTGTGCTGAACCCTGATGGCAAGACAACGATGATAGAGGGTTGTTGACTGGCTGATAACTGAGGGCCCATCCCTGCAGCTTTTGGACTTTGAAAGCCGGTGATAGCCCTGGTGGGTGTGAAGCGCCGGTTGCTGGATGGGCCGGATGCTTTACCCACACCCACAGCAGATGGTGGGATGAGTTGGTGCATAGTCCCAGGCTGTGCAAGCAGCTCACTCACTGCTTCCCCATCCCTAAAGCACTCCTCCCCTTGCACGGGTGCTCTCCTCTGAAGAGTCCTTGAAGGGAGCATGGTTCCAGTCTAGTTTTGCTCCTGGAGGTGTGCACTGGTTTCCTCTGCCAGCCTGGGCCTGTAGTGCAGCCCTGGTACCACAGCCCTGGCTAGGATTACTGTGCTCCCCTGGGACAGTCTTTGTGCTCTGCCTGGGGACACAGAATAAACAGCTGCCCTGTAACACAGTGTTTTTGGTAGTACAAAGCATTTTGTAGAGGAAAGATCTTAACAGCTAGGGGAGTGGGGAGTTTTGCTTAAAAAGAAAGACTGCTTTTTGCCAAGAGGTTCTCCTTGGTCTCTGTTCTCTGTTTCTCCTTGAAACTAGCAGGAAATCTGGCAGCAGCTGACTCTGCATGCCTTTGCCTCACCATGTTGGTGCATGGTGTAAGCTGCGTGCAAGTTGCCTTTGTGCTGGACAGGCAAGTGGGTGAAATGGAAATCCCACTGAGATAAGCTGAGTTCCTCCCTGCTCCTTCTGTGTGGGTTGTTTGGTCTGAGCTTCCCTGAGTACTTCTTTACTTGGTGAGACAGCTCTGAAAGCTGACAGCTACTTCCCTGAGCTTAATATATCGCAGCACTGGCCATGTCATGCAGCTTCCCCTCTCCCCTGAGTTTTGAACCACACAGTGACTCTATCCATGTGCATGATTCCTCTTCTGGGGAGATGAGTATGGGGATGATGATGGTTGACCCCTTCCCCTTTGCACCCTGCAGGTATGACTCGGGACGGGATGGATATATCGACCTGATGGAGCTGAAGCTCATGATGGAAAAGCTGGGAGCCCCACAGACCCACCTGGGGCTGAAGAACATGATCAAGGAGGTGGATGAAGACTTTGATGGGAAGCTCAGCTTCCGTGAGGTGAGGATGGCTGCAGCAACAGACAGGGATGTGGCTTTGGGATTGAAGGAGAAGGCAGCTGGGCCCTGTATTCTGTGGGCTGTAGGTGGCCCTCTCCCCTCTGTGTTTTAACAGTGGTGGGGTACAGTGGTGGGGAGCTTCTCCATGCCAAGGGTGCTGAGCACATGTACTGTTAACCTCCATCTCTATGTGGCAGTCATGGTACCTGATGCCAAAGCTCTTCAAACTCCCTGCTTGCTTTGGGAGCACATTTGAGCCCTGTTGCAGCTGCTGGGAGTGCTCACTGAGCTCCTTGTTGTAGCTGGAGGGAGTTATGTCCCTTCAGTTTCCATGTCTCATTGCTTGACTCCTGTAGTACAGCAGCTGAGGCCTCATTTCAGGTGCAGTGCAGGAGCTCTGCTTGGAGCAGCTCATCTCATGGGGCACAAAAGGCTCTCTGTTCCAGTTTGTACTGGGACCCTCTCTGCATCATGAAGTGACCAGCCATGGCAAGCTTTGTGAGGGGTGGTCACCTCCCTGCAGCAAGGAATAAATGTGTAGATGCAGCAGTTTGGTACTGCACCCTGGCTCAGCAGGGATACAGCTCAAACAGCTCTGTCTGTTACCACTGTATTGTGACAGCTGGAAGGACAGGCCAGGATCCTTTGCCAGGCAGAAGAAGAGAGATTTGAGCAGTGACCTGCATGCACTCAGGGGTACCCACATCATCTCAGGAAGGGGGCACCCAGTTACCAAAAGCTCCTGTTGCATCGTCTCCTCTCAGACTTTGATAGCTGGCTCGGTCACAAGCAAATGTCACACTGTGGTTTTCTGAATTAACCCACAGCCCCTTAGGCAGCAAGAGGAGGGGCAGCACTGATTATATTCTGCACCGGTTTTGAGGGCTGTGCTGCTTCCTTCTATCCCGTGGGATGCCTGCGGTGGGCCCCGAGCAGCTGGGCTCCTTTGTTTCTGCAGGCATGATGCTCTCAGCATGCCTCTTCCAGGGTAGGGCTCAGAAGGCCAAGCTCTCCATTGTGGAAGTTTGAGAGCTTTGGCAGTGCTGGAAGGGAGGATGAACAGCCAAGGCCTGTGACTGACTGGGCTGGTTGGGGCATGGGGGGTGACTGTCACTCCTAGAGCTGCTGCACCATCTCTCTGTGCTGGCACATCACACCATCTTCCTCTGTTTTCGTGCTGCGAGGGCTTTGTTGGATTTATTTCACTGCGAGAGAGCAGCAGGAAAAGACAGAGGCCAAAGACTTGGTTTACAGCAGAGGGGGAAGGATATGCAAATCTGGGATGTGAGAGCCTGTCCCTGAGTTCCCTGCTACCGGTTAGAGGTGAACTGGAGGTAGCAAAGAATCCAGTGGAGCAGGAAGAGCACCATGCCCATTGCCCCAGGTCACTGATTGCCAAATCACTGCATGGGCTGAGGAGCCCTCTGTCTGTGTGCATTCTGGGCCACCCTTCATTGCAGGTGAAGAGCTGGGGACAGCCTCTGGGCTTGCTGCGGGGGCTCTCTCCCATGGAAGAGAAATGCCTTTATCCTCAAGGCCCTGAAAGATGCTATGATGTCCTAGCATCAGGGACGTGACACAAGTAGCACAGCAGCCCCTATTCTCCTGCCACCTGTTTGGAGCACAGCCTCCTGCAGGAGTGCCTGTGCTGCCAGCCCCTGGCACGTGGCGTGCGGCAGCTGGTGCTGTTGAAGTGTCTTGCCAGAAGGGAAAACAATGGTCATGCAACCGCAAGCTTGAGTGGCCCATGGGTTGGAATGAGGGAGCATCACTGGCAGAGCTCTGCGGACAAATTACATAGCAGCTTTGGCAGACACCCAAAGCTTCCTGTGGTGGAGAGGAGCAGGATGCTTCTTGCCTTGCTGCAGGTGTGCCCTGTCCAGCTGCTGTGTTCAGGCAGGGGGCTGACAGGGAAGCAGGTTCCCTGGTGGGTGAGGAGGTGTCAACCATCCCATAGGCCTGTCTCATTCTGGTTCTCATTGGTAGTGACAAGCAAGCATGTGGAGGGTGACTAAGCTGACTTGGGTCATTCAGATAATACCAGGAGAAACCTGGTTTAAATGAGTGTCTGAACTCACTAGGGTGCAACTATAGTACTGGAGGGCTCCTCTCTGCCTATCCAGAGAATACCAAGTCCTGGCATACCTGCATGAGTGTACTCTTCTTGTGGCCTGGCCAGAGAACTGGTAGGGACCTCTTTCACTTGAAATAGACCACCTTTTTCTACTGCTGTGAGTAGTGTCCTCCCATCCCAGATAAGCTGTTGCCTGGCAGGCAGGCTGCTGACAAACCACAGGCCCTGTTAGGAAAGCTGCCTTCTACCATCGACCTTTGAACGTCCACCAATACATTAACAGTTAACTGTACAAGACTCCTGCCGTGACTCAAGCAATGAAATTTAGCCTTAAAAAGATTAGGTATAGTGGAGGGAAAAAAACCCCACACCTCTGACTAGTTCCATCATTACCACAGGAAACCAGAGTTAATTGCTGTGATAGTAATGTGTAATTGGAGCTGCTACCTAGAACCCACGGAAATCCACCCACTGCCCCCTACACCCTCACTAGCTGAAGTATTGACCCACATCATGTGTTTGCTACCAGGGTTGGTGCAAACCACATCCTTACATAGTGCTGCTTTTCTGACAAGCTGTTGTTGCGAGGCTGCTGCTGCCTATCAGTCCCACACCTTTCCTTGCATGATGACCTGTGCAGTAGGGCTTGCATGAGGCTCTGTGCAGTATGTCTTGGATCATGAAGGATGTGAGAGCAGATAAAATTTACTGGGTTAGTGGGTTGGAAAGAGTGGGTTGTGTTGTCCTCTTTGAGAGCAGAGCTTTTAAAGGTACCTACCTACATTATTCACTTTTGCTTCTCTGTTGACATTTCCTTGAGGCTTAGCTGCTCATGGTGTGTCCTGGGCCCAGCAAGGGTGTTACAAAGGCTGGTAATGGGAGATGAATGCAGCTTGCTGGTGTTCTCTCATTAGTAAGGATCAATACCTCAAGGTAAGGTGGTAAGGTTGGCTGAAGGCTGTGTGCTGGAGCAATTGCTGCTGAGCTCCTGTGGAAACCAGCATGATGTCCCATAGTCCACCTTGCCAGATCCTTGGGACTGACATTATGCTCTGTCCACCCTAACCAGTATCTTAGTCCCAAATTTCCTTTAACTCAGCCCACCCTTTGTGGCCACAGCAGCCTATATTCTTCTAGATGATTGCTGCACCATCCCTTAGTTTCAGGATGATTCATGCTCTCTTGTACTCATGACCCAGTCCCTCCCCAGGTGACAGCTGTATCAGACCTCAAGATTGTGCTGCCTCCACTGCTCTTTTCCAATGCCAGGAAGTGGGACTTTCAGGGTGGAGCAGGAGGAAGCATGACGAATGCCAGCCTAGCTGCTAGCCCTCTGTGTCACAGTGCCTGGTGGTGGTGAAGGGGAACTAGCCAGAGCTCAGTGGATCTGAGCAGAGGGAGAGGATGTCTTGAGGAGGATTTGGTTTCTTTCCAAGCAGGATGCTTTGCCTGTTTAGCAGTGAACTGTTCATTTCTTACATGTGTGTATTGGGTTTGCATGGCCAGGTTCTCATAGCAGGGGGTCTACAAGGAGTGGCTTCTGTGAGAAGGTGTTAGAATTTGCCCCCGTGCCTGGTAAGTCAAAGCCAGCTGGCTCCAGGACAGACCTGCCACTGACTAAGTCAAGCCAATCAGGAATGATAGTAATGCCTCAGTGATAACATGTTTAAGAAGATTAAATAGTTATTGTGCAGAGGTAATTAGGGCCAGAGAAGAGAGGAATGAGAATATGTGAGAGGAACAGCTTTGCAGACACCCAAGTCAGTGGAGAGGGAGGAGCAGATGATCCAGGTGCTGGAGCTGAGGTTCCCCTGCAGCCTGTGGTGCAGGCCATGGTGAAACAGGCTGTCCTCTTGCAGCCCATGGAGGTCCATGGGGATGCAGAGATCCACCTGCAGCCCATGGAGAATACCCATGCCAGAGCAGGTATTCCTTTCCTGCCTGAACGGAAAATGTGAACCCATGGGAAGCCTGTGCTGGAGCAGGCTCCTGGCAGAGACTTGCAGACCTGTGGATAGAGGAGCCCATGCTGGATCAGGGGAAGGACTCTTCTCCCTGCACAGTGGCAGGAACAACCTTTGAAGAACTGACCATAACCCCCATTCCTTATCTCCTTGTGCTGCTGGAGAGAGGAGGTGTGGCTGGCAAGGAGATAGGGGTGAGGGGAAGGTGTCATAAAGATTTATTTTACTTCTCATTATCTTGCTCTAATTTTGTTAATAATAAATTCAGTTAATATCCCCAAGTTGAGCCTTTTTTGCCTTTAACAGTATTTTGGTGAATAATCTCTCCAGGTCCTTAGAACTCATGAACTTTTGTTATATTTTCTCACCCCTATCCAGATGAGAAGGGAGTGATAGAATGGGTTTGGTAACCTGGCATCCAGCCAGGATCAACCAACTACAATGTTTTGGAGAAGGATAAGTTCCCTTGCCAAACCCAGCCTGCTTTCTGCTTGCCCTGGGCTGAGCACTCACAGGTTAAGAGGCTGTTGCATGGAGCAGTGCCTGGTGAGCTGCCTGTGCAGGAGAGCGGCCAGCCCTGCTGTCATCTCCACACCCTTTCTCATGGGAGGCCTTCCCAAACTCTTGCATTCCCACCAGCTTTTGCAAGCAACTTGAAGCAGGGCTGGCTCAGTGTGGATGCTGGGACTCTGCTGCCCTCCTCTGGGACAGCTCGGGCTCTCCGTAGGAAACATCAGACTCCCCAGCCTGGCAGTCTGAGGAGCACAGCGCTAGAATTCTTGATGTTCCTGTGCAAAGGGGTTTCAGGGCAACCCTGCCTGGTATCTGCAGCCCTCTGGCCTGGCCTGAAGTGCTGCATCGGTGCAGCTTTGTTGTTTGTGCTCCTTTTGTACCTGAGTGGCTTGTCCTTGTGTCTGCTCTCTCTGTGCTAAGCACTGGGACGCCTCCTGGGGTGGCCAAGAATAGCAGGGTGTTACAGGACCTCTGCAAGTACACTTAGAGCTTCCACATCTTAACCTGGAGTTCGGTTGGCAGGTGGATGGCAGTGCAGAAGTCTTTATTTTTAAGCAGGCAGGTTTTGTTCCTTCTGTTAAAACAAAAAGTATGCTTTTGTGGCACGAGATGTAACTCCTTTTTTTGTTTGTTTCCCTTTGCAATTCACTTTCCAATATACACTCTGCTGCAGTGACTCTGGATTTGTTAAATGGCCACCATGGTCCAGTGCAGGACAGAAGTTTCACACCAACTTGCTCTGTGGATGCTTGTTCAAGCCACTCTGTCAAGGGCATGCACACACCTGGGCTGCTGTTCTCTCTAAAAGGGCTGCACTGATGTCTTGGTTCAGGGAGCCTGAGGTGAACCAGAGCTGTGTTTGCCCTGCTTTCATTGTCATGGGATGTCACCTGAGTCCCTAGAACACTGGGGAAGCTGGTGGAGGACTTGTGAATACACCATTAGGGTGTGGGGACATAAAGAGCTATATCTGAGCCTGCCAGTGGTTGTACTGAGCACAGGTGCAGAGGTGGCCTCCTTCCTCTAGCCACATAGCAGCCCAGGCTTGGTAGGAACTGTGCTTTACCAGGGCTCTTATTCCTGGGAAACCTTTTCCTCTGAGATTCCTACT
The DNA here is from genome assembly GCA_013390105.1 of Tichodroma muraria. Lineage (NCBI taxonomy): Eukaryota > Metazoa > Chordata > Aves > Passeriformes > Sittidae > Tichodroma > Tichodroma muraria. The sequence continues at coordinate 22,613 of WAAG01019747.1, read as the reverse complement.
GCTCTTAGTCTGTAACAGGACTGTATACTGGACCACCTTGGTGCCACTTAGTTTATATAGACCTGGTTTCCTTTGCTCTGAAATGTGAATTCCATCCCTCTCCAGGTGATTGTGCTGTTTATATTTTGTTCGAGCCTCAGTGAAAAACCTGAATGTTTCCTCTCTGTCTTGCTAGTTCCTGCTGATTTTCCATAAAGCTGCAGCTGGGGAACTTGAGGAGGACAGCGGCCTATTGACTCTTGCAAAGCTCTCGGAGATAGATGTATCCATTGAGGGAGTCAAAGGAGCCAAGAACTTCTTTGAAGCTAAGGTACGGTGTGGCACAGAGGAATATGAGGAAAACTAAGCTGTTGCTGAAGCTCAGCTACTCAGCTGTAGCTGAGTTTCCTTTCAAATTTTGTTGGACTCTAGCTAGAGCCTTTCTGTGGCTCAGTCAACACACCAGAGCAATGTAATTCACGGTCCGTGTTCTGGGTGTTACCCTGGTAGAGCTGGCTGGCTGACCTGTGTCCCTGTGGCTGGGACAAGGTGGCTGACCTCTTTTAAAGACAAGTGTCCTGAAAACTAATGCAGTATGGACAGAGTTTCCCCATTTTGCAAAACCTCCCTCAACCTAAACACTCTTGAGTTCAGTGATGAACGGAGTGTTTTGGAATATAGGATTTCAGACATCTCTTTCTCTGTAACCTTTGGAATCAAAATCATTCTGCAGGATCCTGGGGTTGGCAGAAAGAGCTGTACACCATCTGAAGCTGACAAAGCACCCTTTCTGAAAACTCTCTTAGAGAGAAAATAATCCTGCTTGTTTATATAAGAAGTTTTTTTCCCAAGAGCCTAACACAGCTATTGCACAGCAGATGTACTGAGATGAAAGCTGGAAGAATAGCCAGCAAGTAAACAATGTCTCTTTGATCTGCAGATTATCCATGGTGTAGTATGATGTTCTCAGATTTGGCTGTGATTCAGAGTGTTTTCTGCAGTAGTTCTCCCACTGCATACTCGAAACCTGTGCCCTGCTGCTTGCTTATGGAACTAATGTATGTGACCCAGTACTGATGGCCTTTTTTTGGTCACTTGTTAATGAGTTATTAGTAAGTGACCTTTCTTTTGTTGATGTTAAAGTCAAGGAAGATAACAGGTATTGGGTGTAAATACCCAAGCACTGCAGTGTAATTAATACTTGAGCTGTCCTGATGGAGGATCCCAACAAGCACTGGGAAGTGCAGCAAGCAGATCTGTGTTGCTCATCTGGGAGTAGCTCAGGCTTTGGTTCTCCCTCTGATGCAAGGCTTGACACTTGTTTATTTTCTCTTTGTCTCATAAAGGCTCAAGCCCTCTCCTCAGCCAGTAAGTTTGAAGCAGAGATAAAAGCTGAGCAGGATGAGCGAAAGCGGGAAGAGGAGGAAAGGAAGCACCGCCGAGCAGCTTTCAGGGAGTTAAAGTCTGCATTTACCCAGTAACCGACCAGCCAGTATGCCTCTGAAATTGCACACGACTTGGTACGTTTCCCAGATCAGGGCTCTGCTTGGACAGAACTGCTTGGATCCTGCCTAGAACTCATCACAGCTTTGCTAGCCTTCCTTTCCTGAAGATCTTCCTGAGCTCCTAAGGGCACAACTCTTGCAGTTACTCTGCACTGATAATGATGTGAATAGTAGGAGCTGTGTACGGGCTGTGTGCTCTGAACTGTTACGAGCATATCACCTAAAGCAGAAACAGCAGGTAGCAAATCATGGGTGAGCACTGACAAGTGTCATGTTTGCCTACTTCATTCTTTCCTATACATTCTTTTTCTCTTAATCCTGTATTAAGTCATTCCTTGCTTACAAGCAAGTAGTGAGGTCTTGTGTAAATCAGGGTGTACAAAGTACAGCTTGACTTCTGTATGTTTGTACTGCTCTTGGGTGTTGTCACCCTTTTCTTATTCCTCAAAGCCCTGTGCCACAGGCACCGTGAAAACACTGTGAAGAGAGAAAGATAATTCCTAGGGACATGATCAAATTCCCTATAATTTCCTGTAGCATTTTCTGCCACCCAGCATGTTGAAGAGTCTTCCAGTTTCTCTTCTCTGAAGTGCCATAGTAACAAACCCTTCAATAAGAGGCGAGATTTCCCAAGACTTCAAAGGGAAGAAGCTGGCTCTCTTAAACGAGGAATAGAAAACTTGAGTTGCCTGACCATTTATCTTCTTTCACATTCCATCAGATTTAGTGTACTGTATAGCTTCACTGTTATTTTCCAGACTTAGGCAGCTGTATCTGTTTTTAGGGGGTATTGTCAGCTGGACAGTGTAATCGGATGGCACACTGGGGTTTTCTATTTGGAAATTTGCTTATAGCCTGAATCATGAAGGTGACATTGTTTGATTTCATTAGAGGTACAACAGAGGACACCAGCACAGCATACTGAGCAGCCCCTGCTCAGCGAGCAGGGAGGTGACCACATCAAACTAAACTGAATTTTGAGGGCTTGCATTATACTATTAGCCTTTTTTTCTTGGAAACACAGGAAACTTGCCCACAAATGTTGAGATGCCCACTGCTTGTCTGCATATAAACACTGTTGGTCATGGCAGGGGAACTTCCCTCAGAAACCTCTCTCAAGACATGGATTTGCTCAAATTCTGCCTCTGCTCTTGCCCAAATTTGTGGCAAAATGTTACTTTTTTTTTTTTCCAGAACAAAACTCACCAGTCATCTTTTCACTTGTCTATTTCGCTTCTTAAACTGTGAGCACTAAACTGTGAGCATGGAATAATAAATAGAAAAACCTCTACTCTTTAATGTCAGGTGAAAGAATTGCTAAATGATTAAACTGTGTATATATCTTCACAGATTATATTTTATAAATCACGCTTTTTTAGCTAAATATTTATAATTAAATGTTTTTATACTTTACAACAAAGCAGATAATTTCATCTTCAATTATTTCTCCTGTTGCTGAAATGTAAAAATAAAGCATTGTTATCTCCAGTCTTGTCTGTGGTTTATTTCAGGTCTTTGAATATAGCATTTTTCACAGATTACAGTAGTAATCCCCAAAATTTGGCATCCTGATTTGGATGAGTGAGGGAAGTGTTTAACCCCTTCTTGATAACACTTCCTCTTCTGCACAGCAGCTCTAGTGTAGAAAGCCCTAATGTTTGCATTTCCTCAGGCTGGGACATGGCTGTGTAAATACTTTAAATACTGCCCACTGCTAAATGTTGGTATCTGAAGGTTGTCAGCCTTTCCTTATCTTAAAATAGCTTCTGTTTTAGCCCCTGTAGTGCTCCAGCTGGGAGCTGGGCAGGTTGCTTCAGCTAGAATTCCCTTTGCATTTCCTGCTTCTGCCTTTATTAAGGGAGAAAAAAGAAAAGTACATGGATATCTGAAAACGTGTCCAAGCGTTTTCTTTCTACTCTTGCTGATCTGCTAAGCTTTGCTGGCATGGCCACACTGAGGAGGGGTTCAGGAAGAAGTTTAACCAAGCCTCATTTCAGGTCCAGTGCTGAAATAGAAGCCATAAATATTTTATCCCATGCAGCTCTGCTCTGTGCCGATACATTGTGTGTCTATGAGTCCTCAGGTCTCAGAGGTCAGGTGAAATGAGGGTGAAGGTTCCTTAGTCTCTATTTCCCCAGGAAAATTGTGACACTACAGCTTTTAATTTTTGTGGG
>WAAG01019746.1:3525-34302 GCA_013390105.1 Tichodroma muraria | reverse complement strand
AGCATGTTTTTTTTGTACGTTTTGCTATATAGTGACTAGTTTTGAGCATAGTAAAAATTCCATGGATATCAAAACAGAATTTCCTAAGAAATCTCTAGTGCCAAACTTGTAATTTAGACCCAGACTATTTCTCTGAACAAACACAGGTATTTGAGTTACAATTTCTACAGATATGAAAGGTTCTAGATTTTACCCCATTTTAAGAGTATTCCCTTTCAGTACCTGTTGGTCAAGCTGTGGAATAAAACAATACATTTCCTTTTCAATTAGTAACTGGATATATATAGATCCTTCTAACTGTGATCTTAAAGTTTGCAGCTGGCTCTCTGCAGACACTCAGTGATGGTTCTTTTGTTTTACAGGCGTGCACATGAAGAAAGGGGGATTCAAAGGAGCAGCCAAAGGTAACAAAGCAACCAAGAGAAACAACTGAATATAAAACATGGGAGTCTGGTCACTTCTAACCATTCACCAATTTCACTACCTTTAATAAAATATTACTGCTTTCTAACTTAAAAGAAATCACACTAATAGAAAATAAAGTCTTCCTCTTCATCTCTCTTTCTTTTAATCTCTCCCAGAGAATAAAGCTCAACGGTAATAACACAGACTTGGGCATTAACAATATGTAGCCTAGTGCTGAGACTTTTGCACATGATGTACTAAAACTCCCCCAGACCTAATGAAAAACACAATGAAATTTTGAACAGTTAAATGGAAAAAACTATTCAGTGCGTAAGATAGTTGGGCAGTACAGCTCCTAGTGTTGTCCACATTCCAGTGTGTATTAATAATAAGACAGTACTTAAGTGGGGGTTTCCAAATATCTAATACAGAAATGAGGGGCGGAAAAAACGCAGCTGCCAGGCCAAATACAGAGAAAGAAGTTAATTAAAAAATCACAACTGGAAAATTTCGTAACTACAGAATGACAAAATCATTTTGTAGCATAATATATGTGTGTTTGCACACGTGTATGTGGGTACAGAGCAGCTCAACTTGCACACCTTTCCTGCTGCCTCACTAAATATAGCTGCAATACAGCTGAGCCATTGTTTGTTGGCTGCTCACGGCTGATGGTGCCATGAAAACCACATTCCTGGGCACTAAATAATCAGCCTGCCTGACCCCCCAAGAATCTGTAAGTCAAATTCATTTACCCCCAGAGGGCAATGCTCTATTGTATCCTCCCTCTTTTCTAGCCACCTAGGAACAATGGACAATAATTGCAACTGTCACGGCAGTCAGTAGGAAAAATAAACCAGTGCCTGTTTTCACAGCTTACTGCCAAACTTGATCCAAACACCTAATAACCATGCCCCCAACCACAGAACCACAGTTGCACTAAAAAACCTCAGATGTGAGGCTTTTGAACAGAGCTACGGAACAATAACTCGACTTGTGTTCAAAATATAAAGCTAAAACCCAAAAATTAAAGCAAAGAAAAGTCTTCTTTGAGGCTGTGCTGTTGCTCCCCATCCTTTCCCCCAGGCTCAACTGAAAGGACTGTTGAATTTCTCTCATGGTAGCATACAGCTGGCTGCTGCTGCTTTCAAGTTTAGCTTGTGAAAGGGAAAAAGAGGAAGGGAGAAAAAAGATTGCCCTCCAAAAGAACATGATCACAGACACTGGGAACAGACCACCTTCTCGGAGCACAGCACTCTTCAGAGCAGCTCTACAGAGTCCAAAGGCACTAGAGAATCACAGGGAGTCCTTCTAAAGGTTCCACTGTGTCAAGAGTCAAAGAGGCTCCATACAGTGTGCAAGATTGGCTGAAATACATACCCAAAAGTGGTATTAAAGATGTCTCCTCATACTTTGTCCCTGAAACATCTTAAAGATTCATCAGTTCATAGCAAAGGATGATGTCATTTTGAAACAACGTCCTTTAAAACCCAGAACTCCCAGGTAAGCCCAGTGGCTGCCCTTCCTCTTTATGACCTGTTGCTTTACACATATGGAGCAGGAATGAAGAACCCAGGGTTTGGCCCTCAGTAGTAGTCATCATCATCATCATCATCATCATCATCATCACAACAACAACATCTCAGTCTATTGGGGGCTGGAGCACTATATTCTGTTATAAAGTTATTCTACATACATAATGAATATATATTTTTGAATTACAGCCTCCTACAGGGAGAAGCCTGGGGAAACAAGTGGCATATTTTCCTACTTGGGTAAGTCAGTGTAATAGCACAAACTAATGCTGGTGGCTTATCGGTGACAGCCTGGAAGGCCCAAATAATTAAAATAACACTTTCTTTGCATATGCACCAACCCATTAACCTGTGAGAGCACATTGCATTGTATGCTTTATTGAATACTGCCAACCTCTTGTGCACACGGTCCTTAAACCTGTCAGGCACAAGGTTTGAGAGTCTGCCTGAGTGAGGATCTCTAGATCAGGGACAACATTAGTAAGTAAACGTACCAAAAATAATGGAGAGAAACCAAATCCAGTTTACAAACACAAGAGAAGGGTTTAATTTTAATTTCATTCTACTTTCACATTTCCAAAACAACATTGGCTTGGATTTTGCTACTCCAGATGTACACTGATAAAAATGGGAGAAGAATCAGACTTGCTGTTTCTTTTCAGAGTAATAATGGCTGCTCTGAAAACTTACAATTTTTGACATGTGCATTTTGAGTGAGTTCCTCATCATAAGCACTGCAGAGGAATTATAAAAATATTAAATTACATGAAAACAAACAACCACAGGTTCCCTAAAATGACCTCAGATATATAAAATGGGGAAATATCTTGGCAAAGCAGAAACTACTGCTGCTGGAGAGTGGTCAAATTTTGTCATTTTCCTTCTGGAGTATGGCTTTAAAAGAACATGGTTTAGTGCACAGATGTTGTACACTGTCTTTTAAAATCTGCACTGGCTAATTTCAGTACCTAGAGGTATCATTACACAAACTTTGCTCTTTTTATTTTTCCCTACATACAGAAGAAGTTAAAAAAAAAGTAAAAAAAAAAAAAATTACATCATCAAAATCTGTCCAAAATAAACAAGGAATTCAGATCACCCTCAAATTTCAGAAACTGAGGTCTGCTATACTCTGATACCACATCTCTCTGATACTGACTTCTTTTTTTCCCAATCCAGCAATAGGATGTGCTTGTTTATAACAGAGAAGGATATATGCAACAAAAGCTTAATGTAAATTCATTACTTAGGGCAATACACCATTCCATTGATTTATATTATCACAGATGGGAGTGCATACATTTCATTTAAACCCCAAATTACGGGAAGGGGAGGGGAAGAGGAGCAAACAAAGTTCCGTAAAGCCAGTGGTATCTGTATATTCATTCTTAATTTCCTTTAGCAGAGAAACAGCGTTACCTTTTATTTCTCCAAAGTTCCCTGATCCCATGGCAAGAAGCTTGTCTTTCCAGTCCTTTGATAGTAGCTTTTCAATACTGGGAGTTTCTGAGTGAAGGGGGGGAAAAAAAACGTAAGCAAATCAACATGGCTGTCTCCACAACAGAACTCATTAAAAGTCTATCTGCTAAAAATAAGGCCAATCCTATTCCGGGCCCCAGTTCATAATGACTTCATCAACAAACTGATAAGAGGGGAGGGAAGAGGGGAAAAAAAAAAAAGAAGGAACAAAAAAGAAAAAAACGGAATATGTTTTGTCACCTGCTGTTGCAAAACCATTAGCTTTTTCTTCGAGTGGAACAAAGCTCTGGTAATTCTGTATTACAATGGGCACATATAAACCTGCAGTTCATTGTTTTTCAATTTGGTGAACAAGTTGCTGCCTATAATGGATGCCTGTCAGTTTCTGGGTGTTAGTCTGCAGTCAAAAAATAATTATGTTGATAAAATGCGGAGTAAAGAGAGAGAGAGAGAGAAAGAAAGAGAGAAGCAAAGAATTAGCTCCTAAATCTGCTACATGTAATTATATCCCTCTGAGTCTTTACAATTACATCCACTTCATAATGTGTGTTTAAACATCGTGTGGTGGTAAGCACACTGTGGAAAGATTTTCCAGTAACACACGCATTATAAATAATAATAAAAAGTTGGGTATGGAAAAAAGCTTTAAAAGACTGCGAAATCCAGAGGGAGAAAAGGTATTGCTTCGAATGGAAACCCATTATTTGCTCATTTCAGATTCTATCACTTCCTTTAAAAAGAAAATAAAATAAAATATATTTTTTCAGTATTTTCAGGAAAAATGCAGTGAGGGTGTGGATGGGTCTGATATTTATGTCTGCAACTCTTGTGTTCTGACCTCTTTTTGTGTAGAATTTTAATGCATAAGTAAATATAAATGCTAATAAAATTCAGAGAACATTAAACTCAATTCCAAACAATGTAATTGTATATTCTTGTCAGCATTTAGATGGGTACACAATTACAATAGCTTTCAATCCCACGATTAGCACTGCATTCAGTTAGAAAATGGAGTGTACTAAAAGATAAGTGTCCCAGTATGTGCCATCTAAATAACAATACCCACACTTATTATCTGGATCTAAGACATATACTGCTATTCTCCACATTTGTGTTTATGTGTATTTGTATTTGTTCAGGCATTTGTTTACCCCCTACCAGGAGCATAAAGGGAGTACCATGTTAACGTATCAAAGGGACCGTCTGGCCTAGAGACCATACAATTATTAGCAACTGGTTAACTTTCCCCACAGTAAAAACCATTATGAGCAACCTTCATTATCTCGTTTGGCTAATTCCACCTCCTGTCTTAAGCAGCTCCAAGCTGCTCGGAGGCGCTGCGGTTCCTCGGGGCGGCTCTGCCGGCCGCGCTGTCCCCGCAGAGCTCCCGCCGCTGCCGGGGCGCCGAGCGAGCCCGGGCTCCCTTAGACCCGCCGCCCGCAGGGCGCGATTACCGCGCGGGGATCCAGGGAGCCACGGGCACGGGGACGCTCTCCGCGCCTCCCAGCAACGCCGCCTCCGCTCGCACGCGGCTGTGCAGACAGACGGGACAGACAGACACCCGAGCCGGGCACAGCCCCACGCCCGCATCTCGCCGGGAGAGCAGCGACAACCTTCGGATGCCACCGACAGCACAGGAGGGTGTTTTGTTCGTAACATTTTTGTTCACGTTGCACCACCCCGATCTCCTCCTGCGCACCCGCGGGCGCTCCCCGTGATGATCCCCGGGCTTGCCCGAGTGAGATTTCTCTGCCGGGATCTCTAAAGTTCTCTCTAAATCTCATTAAATCCTGGGCACCCGGGCGGGAGAAGCTACCGCGCAGAGCACGGCCCGTGCCGGCGCTGGTGAGCCGGAGGCTTAGCCACTGCTCAAATCCGTCCGTCCCCCCGCAGCACCCACGGGGGAAACTATTGCCCACAACGTGAATAGGTCAGACAAACACCGCTCCTTTTCCTTGTTTCCCTTGTGCGTTTTGGGGGGCTTTTTTTGTTGGGTTTTTTTTTGTTGTTGTTGTTTTTGTTTTGATTTGTTTTTATTATTGTTATTATTATTATTATTCCACCGTGCTTTTCTGAAAACTCCGGAACAGCGTGTAAACAGGCCGGAGCAAATGCGGCATTTGCGGCGGAGAGCTGTCAGTCAATAAAAGCCAACAAACCTTTGCAAAGCAGGAATGCGGCAATAGGGATCCATTGTGAGCTGACAATGGGCTCCAGAGCCTCCAGGCACCAAAAGCAGCCCGCCTTACTTTTAAGTCCATTGTCAGCAAGTCCACGACAAAGCATTTCCCCCGCGGCTAGACAAAATATTCGCCGTGGTACGCTGGTAAAGAAACCCAAGTCTTCAGTCTAACTTGCCGCCTTAAAGCCACAGCAGCCGCTCGCCAGGGCTGCCAGAGCCCCGCTGCGCTGGCCGCCGGCCGCTGCCTGCCGGCATCCCTGCTTGCCCGACTCCCTGCTTGCCTGAATCCCTGCTTGCCCGACTCCCTGCTTGCCTGAATCCCTGCTTGCCCGAGTCCCTGCTTGCCGGCATCCCTGCTTGCCTCCCGCTTTCCCTGCTCGCTTGGACAGGCGCGCCGGGACGGGCCCGGTGTCACTTTTCCGGGGGAGTCTGTGCTCTGCCGGGGCAACCCCGAGCGCCGGAGTCCCCCGGCGGAAGGCTCGCGTTACATCCCAGCAACCCGAGCCCGCCGGTGACGCCGGGAGAGCCGCGGACAAATAAGGGGGGAGTAATGAATACGGTGGACGGCTATGTATCAATGACTGACTATCTGCGAGAACGGTAAAGATCTCAGTAGGAAATCGTGATTAGAGATGTGAAAGGCCAAATGGCAAAATCCCAATAGTAACAATGCATCTGTTCATTAATGTGTGAATATGAGTAATATGAAAATTTAACACAATTATAAGCCCCCTCAGCAATCCTGATGGCATAAAATAGATTGTGGTGATCTAATCAGTGCTTCCCCTGTTGAAATACTGTATGTTAACTATTCAAAATAATACTATATAGATTTTTTTCCTTTAAAAACCCTCAAGCAATCACATTAAATTGATATCCTAACTTAGTCTCAAACCTCTCTTGATCTGAACTGCCATTTTTACATAATACACTTCAACACAATTTTGACACAGAATCAGTAAATAACTGTCCTTCTGCTAATACTTAAAAAGGACTAATTCCTAAAGACAATAGCTTTCCCACCCCTATAGCTTTATGGAGCCAAAGAGCTAGATTAGATTACAGCTTGTTTAATTCTATTATATACCATGTTAACATATTGTACTTACATAAAATATGCTATTCATATACTCAGCCTATCACATTTCAGTAACTGCTTGTGAAATACCTTATGCACCATATCTTGGAAAGAAACATTTATTATGTCATTTATGTACCCCATTAAAAAAAGATTTGAAATTTACACATCTTAAATAAAAATAACTGCTTAAAAGGTTACGATAGTTGAGGTTCCATGAATTACACAGAAACAAAGTCATCCTTTGTTCAGCTTTTTTTAGACTTCATTGGGAAGATGATGCTCTCATATTAAGAGAAGAAATAAACGCTAACTCTTGTTTCAAGGCAGGCATTCTCTGGATTCACTGGAAAGCCAGTAAAACTTTCAATGCTTGCACATATAATGTGCGACACTGTATTTCATACAATGAAACTGGGAAAGGTGGCTTGCACACCACTGCTCTCCTCTTGGATTCCCCAAAACCATGTTTTCTACATGCAGGATCTGAGCTATATTGTGACAGATTTTGGATGTGCATCAGGACAGCTATGTATTACAGTGATCTGTATTTCCAAAAAGCTACACATGGCGTTCTGAGTATGGCGATGATTCATAATGCCTCCTAATTCAACCTTAGAGAAGAACCCAAAATTACCCACTCCCTTTCCTTCTTCCAAGCCCCACTTGAGCTAAGAATCTCCCCCATTACCTATTTGCAGGGTAGATCCTATTGCACATAGTAAACCAATCCCAAGCCACAGCACAGTATGAATACATCTACAAGATTTGTTCACAGGTTGTTTGTGAAAAGTGATTCATTAACGTTTGGGAAACATTTTTGTTCCAGACACACTATGAGAAGTGTTGCACATTGTTGCAGAAGAGGATTACGGATAGGGCACCAAAGAAAAGGATTGAGATGGAAAGAAGAACAGGAATCATTAACTAAACATTGCCCAAGAGGCGCCTGACTGAATCAACAGAGATACTAAGTAATCCACAAAAATGATTTCTGCTGTCTCTATTCAACACATCAGTCATTAGCTCTTTCTAGACATATTTACGGCACATTTTGTTTTTCTTCCTTCACCCCTGCCTCTGTTGCTTACATATGCTTCTCTGCATCACTGTGTATGGCAGTGCCCACTGGTGAATGCCTCCGCCTGTGCCAGCAGCTCCCTGGCTCCTTGGTGCCCCCTGGTCCCGCCACTCTCCCTCTGTGTCAAGCACCATCCAGACTGACTCCCTCATCCACAACAATGAGTCTTGGAGACTGATGCCAGCAGCCAGTGATTCTCACGCAGGCCTTCAGCACACGGAATGAAACCACTTTCCTTGGAGTTGTGAGAGTCCTGTACTCACTGCTCTGACCTACATGTATGGATGCATCTGTACATCCACTGAATTGCTCTTACACTACTGGAAAGCAAATAATCTCAGTAAATTAACATTAAATGGCTTTTTAATCTAATTTTTGGTGTGCTAACAAGCATGCCACTGCCCCTCTACTCCTGCATTTGATATTTAAATAACAGCTTCATTGACTTATTAAAAATAGTTTTAACAGCTTCATTGACTTATTTGCTTAATAGCCCTAAAGTTTTCACTCGGAAGGAGTGGTTTGTTTCCAGGAAATGGACAAGGCTACAAAGCCATAGTAAGAGAGAGGCACACTTTTTATCACTGTCTGCTAGACTTCTATTGAATTTAGTCTACCTCCTGAAGTTCATTTTTTTCTAGCATCGTAACTCCCCTTTGGGAGTGGACCTAATCCTATTCTCAATTCAGTGGCAGCACAGATGCACATGTACCTGGATCTGCCTCCACAGCCTTCCAAAAACACAGTCCCACAGCACAGCATTCCCTTCAGGCCTGGCCTCTCTAGTGGCTCTTTTCAATCCACACTCCAGGGTCACAGTTCTAGAAATCCACTTATACAAGCTTAGAACGGTGTTTGGTGCCAAATCTCTATTACCTCTCTCTGCTCCTGCTGATTATTTACTGAAAGCAAACTTTGGTCTCATGCAGCTGCCTGCTTCCAGAGAAAGGCATGCAATTCCAGCATGCTGTAACAAGGTTATGAGTCTCCACATGAGGCATGCCCAAAAGAGCCATGTTTGAAGAAGAAATGGGAGAGAAAGCTCTGATGTTATAGAGACAACTGTGATGGAAGGGTAGGAGGCTGATGTAAGTTGACTACAAGTTAAGAGGAAAAGTGTGAGTGCTGGAGCCTCCCGCTTGCATGGTGTCTGGATGTCCAAGGATGGGTGCCTTCCCAAGGAGGTCCCCAAAGGATTTCTCCTCTGTAATTACAGTGAACAGATCTGGCCCTGGGCTGAAAGAGAGCTACTTCTTAGAAAAAAGTAAAAGAAAGATGTTTGGCCTTGGCAAGGATGATGACATGAAGTGTAGCAAGAACAGAGAGAAGCCAAGAGTTGCTCAATGCCCAGCCAGACCACCAAACATTTCCTGCCAATACGCGTTATTCCTAGAGGAAGGAGTATTTGGTTCGCATAAATTGTCATGAATGAACTTCAACATTGCCTGATACACCTTCCACTTCCGGCAAGCACCTTCCTTTGTATTAAGAAAGCACTGGCAAACACTGAGCTGGCACCCATTATTCACCTTTTTCTTCTGCTAAGGTCATAAGTTCACCTATGGACACGTTCCACCTGTCAGTCGCAGGTCCACTCAGTGTTCCTACAACCTTTACCTATCAACATGCAATCCCACTGGCACTCTGTTCTCTGTTCACGTACCACAACAAACCCTCCCTGGTCTAAATCAGAAAACAAGATTAAGGGCAAATTTCCACTCTTTTAAAAGAGCAGAGAGACAAGTAGATAGAATAAATTTCTCTCTTTATGCCCCCATTTTTTATTAAGAAGATCTTACCTATACAAAATCAGAAATAATTTTCATAGCAAGGAAAATAAAGCAACTATTATGAAGAAATGGTTGGTATCAGCAGGTTACATAGACATGCAGCATCTGCATACACATATGGTTCTCCATCAACAGAATCATGCTTTTAGGGAACTACTTGCATGTAGGCAAGACACTATGAATCATGAGCAGGCACAACACAGAATGTATTTAAATTTGGAAATCAAAGACCATAAAACATACACTTTTCTCTTGCCTTCCAGGAAGTACTGCAATTTTTCACCAGTCTAGAAGCAGTTTAAACTTTTGGAGCAGACACTACGAAACACCTCTATAAATGTAAATATTGTTCAAATGTAGGACATGATTGCTCAGGCGTGATAAGCAAAAATGTGGTGCTGAGTACAATACTACCTGGGGCTTCTCTGACTGGACAGAAAGTGATGTGCTGTTGAGTTCTGTGGGTTTGGGGTTTTTTTAATACATAAAATATTTTTTAGCCTTTGGGCACAAAGTCACAGAGTTGAACCAAACATTCAAGTTACAATATTAGGAAGCTGAGGTGCTCTGGCCAGTGCATCACAGTACGACTCTTATTGCACCACTCCATCACAACCACTGTGCAGAAAACAGCTGGGCTACATATGTCCATGGGTAGCTTCCAAGCCTGCTAAAAAGCCCCCTTTTCTGGCAGAGATAACCAGCCCTCCTGCTCGTGGAATCTCTAGTCCCATCCTGGCCACATGTTAGCTCACATAGCTTTTCATTTCAGAGGATAAAATCAACTCCTGTATCCACAGATGACTGTAGTCACATGAGGTGCACAATGACATCAGGCTACCATTGCATTCTTGATGCACATAGTGCCTAATTTTGTGTATGCTCAAAAATACACTTGTTTTCAAGTTGTTTGCTCTCTTTTGCAATACCCATCATGCTGCATTGATGAAGTATATGCTGTATTAATTATAAGACATTTTTATTATAATTTCTGGTAAAAGAGCACTGCTTTTTGTGTTTAAAAAATAATTCATGTAGCCAGAAAAGGTTCCATAGCACCATAAATAAATTATTTAATATTTTAATATCCAAATCAATAATCTATGAATGCCACCAGAAACATGAGTCTACTCTACCCGCAAATATACAAAGCAATTATTTTCACAACTGCTCACCAGTGCCTACTGCCAGTCTCACAAGAAAGTTACCTAAAAACATGGGGATGTTTATTAGGAAGAAAAGGTTAGAATCACCTTCAGATACACTAAACTACCAATTGTTGAACTAATTATCCCTTTGGATGCAAGCAAGGGGCCTGCAAACCACAGCACAAGGCAGGAACAAACGACAAGGCAGGAGAGGGGAAGAGTAGAGGGCTAGATTTGAGGCCAAAACCAGCATCTCAATCAAAGACATGCTCAGGAATAGCCAGGCTGTTGTCTGAAATTTTCATAGTCCCCATCACCTGACTGCACTGGCAGTTGCTCCATTACCCATGTGCTTTTCAGGCTGTCTTGTTTCACTGATCAGTCACCCACTCCAGGAGCAGTGTCACGCCCCACATAGGAGATGTGCGATGTAAGGACATCACACCAGTCCTTCAGCCTCCCAACAGGAGAGCCAATGTTCATTTACATGGGGTTACACAGGCCACAGCCAAGATGTTCTCAGCTTCCATCCTGTACTGGTATACAGCCTCAGGACTTAGCTGGCTTCCAGAGTGTGAAAAATTCAGGTATTTCTCTGTCAAACACTCTCTGAACTGACAATGAGATGTCCACAAAGCCCATCTGAGGCCTAAATACCTGAGAAAACCACCTCTTTTGTGAGCATAGTCCTGAGCCAGGGAACAAGCCTGCATTCCTGGTCTCACCTCAGAACAGGGACTTCCAGCTCTATCTCTGTTATGTCTAACATTCTAACTTGTAGAGTATATACCCCATTGCCTTACCTACCTTAGTGACAACATACCCCATCAAGGGTACAAAGTGTATGCTAATAACCCTCCCAAGCACGGGGTTGTAAGCTGCTGTATTTGTGTGCCAGGGCAGCTGGTGTGTGCTCGACTCACACCTTCATTAATCCGGCCTTCCACATCAAGCCTGGAGCCACTGCCGGTTGCCTCAGATTTATATGGAGGTGGGGCTGCCTAACTCACAGAACAGCCCCAAATTATTCTGAAAAAACAACCAGAACAGTGTAGTTTGTAGTCACTGCTCAGTTACCCTCCATTTAAATATCCAGTTAAAATACACAGTAGCACATGGCTGGTTCAGGAGTGGATGCAACCTGCCCTTCCCACTTCCGCAGCCGAGCAGAGGTGTCCTCCAGAGCAGGGCTCTGTGGACGGTGCAGGATGTCATGCAAAGGACAATGTATCCTTCGTCACTGAAATTCATTGGGATTCGGTGCTTTGGATCCCCAAAGGCATTCAGAAGCATAAATCCCATTCTGGAAAGGAATTAGGGTCTGGCTGCCTCTGGAGATCCAGGCCAGGGAGTTGGCCCAAAGAGTACATTCTGCCAAATGAGGCGTTTCACTGGCACAAGTGTTGCTGGAACATCTTTTTCAGCACACACAATATTTAGGATGATTCCAGCTCCCCGCTAGCGCTGTCTTCTCCAACCCTAATTAAATGAATATATAAGAATGAAGTAAGTTTTTGAACCTTATCAAACTTCAAATAAAACAAAAGTTAAATTTTTAAATGTGCCTAGTACTTTCCTGATGTACAAAAAATAAATACATGAAACAAAGTAACTGACTTTCAAACACAGAGTAGCAGCCCCTTCCTTTTTAATTGAAGTTCCACCAGTAGGAATCTTTATGAAAGGAAGGGCAATAGCGAAATAAAAAAAGCCTCTCCAACACATGAAAAAAAAAGAATTCTGTCTTATTCTGTGTTCTTCAGCTTTCTAATGCCCCTTTAATTCCTGGAATCTCTAAATGAAAGAAGGAATTGATTTTCTCAGGAGTGGTCCACCCAGCAAAAAGACGTGTGTCAGATGACAGAAGGAGGTAGTATTCTGAGTTTCACTGAAATTCTGAAACCACAAAGATATTTTAATATTTCCAGAGACTATTTCAAGAGTAACAGCATAAAAACAGAGACATCTAGAATTAAGTAACATTAAATTTCACTTCAGTTTTGTTTTTCTGTCTCAGTTGGACAGAGATACTCCACCAGAATACATATTCCCCTGAAATACATTTTGGTATTAGTGCTACCAACAGAGCCAGTTTGTAATTAAAGGGTTATAACAACTTCTTAATATTAACAGAGGGCCATGTTTTTGGTCTGCTAATGTTTTACATCTTCAGCACATCCTTGATAAGTAAGGGATTTAAAAAAGGCATTCAATGAGATGACTATACACTAACTTTTTATCGGTATTGACACATCACTAAGGATGTTCTAGGGAGATTCCATGGTTTATCCTTTGACCAAAAAGATCTTTATGCTGATCTGTCACTTTTAAAGCAATTAAATGCTTTCTTGAACAAACCCTAAAACAAAGCCCCAAGAGCCCCCAAAAGTATGCAATCTAAATAACCATAAAACATAAATTGAGACCTACAGTGTTTGGCTAGAATTTCAGGGAAATCCTTGCAAAGCTCAACCACTCCACTTCTGAAATCCTAAATTCAACAGCAACAACGTAACCCTTCACATACAGTTTTCTATAGCATTCTTACCTGAAAATCTCAGAGCAACTTACTTAAAAATGGAAAATAAATTGAGTCCTGAAGTGCTGGCAATTTTCCTCAAAATGAAAAACGCGAGGATAACGTGTGATGAACCTGAGAAGACAATTTTCTAAATAATCCATCTTTCAGCCCTGGCCACTGCCATCCCTTCCCACCACCAAAAACCAGGCAGCTCTGGCCTCGGGAGCGTGGGCTGCCAAGGGAGCTGTCGATCCCTGGGGCTCCTCACCTCCCAGCCTTCCTTACATGGCTTGACAAAGAGTCTTATTTGGCAACACAACAGAGCAATAGAAAGAAATAAAAGGGAAAAAGTAAGCGAAACAAGCATTCTTGTCACAAAGTTTCAGCTTCCACTATTGAGGCCTGCTTGGGGTTATTCTGGGTTAACTATAGCTGCTTTGGGAAACAGACCCACACAGCTCCCAGGCACTCCTGGCTCCCCCTGTGCCCATCCCGGAGAGCATCAGGGTGGGGAGCTGGCAGGGGCAGAGCCCTGCTTCCGAATGGAAGCCAGGAAATATCCTGCTGCAGCTGTGCTTGTTACTGGCATAATCATCAGCTTCCACCCCCCTCCCCCACCCTGTTTTTCCTTTTTTTTTCTTTTTTTTTTGACAGCTGTCTTCCTATCTTCCCAACAGGTGCTATTAGGCCCTGAACAATGGTGAAGGCTTTTAAGCCACTGCTGTTGACGAGTGAAAGGGAACAACAAATGGCTCAGTAGTGCTCTTCTCCCAGGGTCACTCAACCAATGGTAATAGTTATTATTTTTATTTATTAGCTCTGTGGCACTGTCCTCCATTGTACCTCCTCCAGCCTCCCCTTTCCGTGACAGCAAGGAGCTTTTTAAGTTTTAATATAAATGGGTGAGCGCTTAGCTCCTGAGCTGGCTCTTTCTGCAAAGTGCACAGCTAATGAATGTTGTCCATCTATATCTGGATAATTTATGGTGTCAGCGGAGCAGATTTGGGGAGGGCTGGATCCAGATGTGGCCATTACTTACTCTGCCAAGAGAACATGGGGAGGTGCAAGTCGGACAGAACGAAGAGGTTCTCTCACCCTGTATTTGGGGCTGTTTTTCAGGATAATTACAAGATTAGAGGATAAATATGATGTTCCCTCTTTTGAGGTTGATGTAATATTTCTTTTCCCTTCTTAGCATTTTGCTGACTGCATCATAATCCTCTTCAGAGAACAATGGCAGGTGGAAGAGAAGTTAATTTGCCCTTAAATGAAAATCACTGCACGCACTTAATGCACTCAGAAGTGTGCTGAAGAAAAAGGTTACTTTTTTAGAAAGTTACTTTTTTCAGAAGTTACTGCCAGAAGAAAAAAATTGTGCCAAAATGTTTTCTCATCCTAATATATTTCTGATCCATGTATATTTACTAGATGAGGTTACTCAACAAATAAATAGTATGCAACAGACAAACCCTATCAAATGCAAGCCCTGTGTTGTCACTGTCCTGGCAAACCAGGTAAATATGAAGAAAAATCAGGCAATTTCATGTCCAAAGCAGTAAACCAGCAAGTGACCTGGAAGCACAAATACACTTGAAAGTTGAAAATGTAAAGCTAAAACCCATCAAAATACTGACATTGTGGAACTGGTTAGTTTAGAGTCATGCGTTATCGATCAAATTGAGGTGATAGTATGTACATCTTCTGATCATCTGGACCTGTTTATTTAAATTACAAGTTGACATGATTGTGTAGTGAAAGGGCTGCAGAGTGTGGATGTGCTTCCTAGAGAAAATGTGTACTATTATAATTTGAACCTAATGATAACATTGAAAGAACCAGAAAACACTCATTTAGGATGTTAATAAAACCATTAAAGGAATTTTAAAAATTGAAAACAGAAAACTGGAAAGGATATCCCCTTGAAACAACAAAAACCCCCATACAGTAGGCCCAGATTTCATTCTTTTTCAAAATATGACAGGCTGTTTTACCACTGGAAGTGAGAATTAAAGCACATACGCCTGATGCTAAACAACTACACATCCTGAATTCCTCTTGCACAACACATGTGAACACAAAATCTCAATCATCCATTGCCAGATTACCAGAAGGACAGGAACAATAATATTATTAATAATAGCATAAAAAAAAGGTATACCATAAATCAAAGCTTCTGAAGTGCAGGTAGTTTCAGAGTAAATCAGATTACTAGTTGTAATGTAAATGATATTTGCATGAAATCATTATGTCAAATTAGGTAGAAATTATTAAGGCTAATGTCATCCTCGGACTTGCCTAAAATAATCTTCCAAGACTTGCATACAGGTTTCTCCTCTGAAGTACAGCATTCCATCTGCCTTGACAACTTGCTCTGTTTGTTCTCACTTGTCTCCATTCATGGATTTTTTGGACTCTGTTATTTTCAGCATAAATAGGGTGAGGAAATACATTGGGTTTCCTTTTGGTCATGCATTTTTCTTTCTGGGTTAGGGAATAACATCGAGATACACGGCTGGTTCAGCCATGTAACAGCTGTGACAGGTAATCCCCCAATACCCAAAGAGAAATCAGAGGAAGTCTATTATGCATAGCTCTTTAACATAATAGTTCTAGACAAGGGGAAAGGAAAGTCAGAAAGTAAAAGCAGAAAAGTCAAAGAGGAAAAAAGAGGAGAGACAAAGAAAACAATGCTGAGAACAAGGAAAGAACAAGACTAAGAAAGGGGCCTCATTTGTCAAACCCAAAACGTACTTATATTACACAATGCACTGAAGGAGCAGGAGAGTCAGGGCAACTCTGCAGCCACTCCCTTGCCATCGAAAACTGTCATCAACATGGAGCCACTCCCCAGCCATCAAACAGAAAACTGCAGCAGCCGGGGCAAACGTGGAACAGCTGTAACAGTAACTCATCACAAATGGCAACAGGACTTAGATTGAAGCATAAACTATGCCTTCAAATCACTGTCAGTAGACCAAAGAGAAAACATCTTTTTTTATCATAGAGGAATCTCACTCATAACCTGCAGCAGAACTTTTTCAGACTGCTTTAGAAAACTTAAAACTTCCTTCATTCACCTTAGGATGACGAAACTTCCTCTGCAAATAGTTGTCCAGATCCACAAGAAGGCTCATCTGCATTTAGGACGGCTTCATGAATCACCAAGGATCAGTAAGACGCATGCAGGGCAGGAACAGAATACATTCCCAAGAACTAGGGTCACTCACTGGGCAGCTCTTTACACAATGATCACAATCAAGAAGCACTACATTCCCCCTGATAAAGAGAACACAGACCCCTGACATACAGAAAATGTCAGCATTTCCTGTGATGAAGTTACTCTGAAACAAGAAACAGTTCTCTCACATCTGCAGTAGCAATGTCATCAATGGCCACCTAGAATTAGCCTTCTCCTTCTTCGTCCAACAAACTAGTCCATGTCACTTTGGGACCTAATTTGTTTCATTAAAAACAAGACAGAACTATGTGTACTCATCCTTACAGATTTCTTAACTACCCATTAGAGAAAGCCTGCTCTAGTGTCTGGTCCCTAGACTTAAATTAGGAATCAACTCCCTTCTGCAATTCCAAAGCATTCAACCTGTGTAGTCCTAATAACATCAGTGAAGGGGAAGCTTAAACCAAACCGAAGCAGGATGAACAAGTTTAGATGAAGCAAGAACTACTTAGAAGAGACCACCTTCTCTGCAACATCACTAGTTCAGGATCCTACTCATACTTCACTTAGATGTGGTGGTAAAAGACATCTGGGTTCTGCTGTGAATGGGCAGAAGCTGCACTTTGCTCTATCAGACAGAAATCTGGTACCAGTGATCTTCATATTTGTGTTCTCATCTCGATTATTTCTACCTTTCATGCCACAAAAGGAAAAAAATGTCTTCTGAAAGAACTCTGACTGTTAAACAAGATGTCTCTCCTAAGAATCTGGCCTCACATTCAAAATGCTCAGTGGGACATCTACCTACTGAAAGAACACCCCGCCCTAAACCTCCGTGTATGATTGTGACCTCAAGCACTGACTAGGCTACAACTGACTAAAGGACTAGGACACATGGAATAACCTGAAAGTTAGCTAGACAAACTTTATGAGGAGCTGGATCCATACTCAGGAATGCAATCTTGCAAGAACTGACAGTAAAAGTGGGTGCTTTTNAAAAAGATCCGTGAAAGAACCCAAAGGGCAGATCTGTGCAGGGATCTCTGCTGCTCTACTGCTGGGATTTCTGTCTCTAACTTTGTGTCTTTGTGGGGTAGCTCTGAACATTGACTCAAACCACCTCAAAGTCCCTAAAAACTAAGCTAAATTTTAAAGTTTGCATGGAAATCACTTCAGTCAGGTAACTGTTGGTGCAGCTGTGAAAGAAATCAATCCAAGTCCAGTATCAACTGCACCTCAATTTTAACATTGAAACTCTAATGCTGATGAACTCTGAAGAACAATACCATTATCAAACTGTTATATGGAATCATATCTTTTGTGATTTAATTTTGTGACTAACAATGACATCTCAGTATGGTACCTACCTTTTTTTTCAGACACAAAGCTCAACAATATGCAGTTTACACAGAGATTTGTTTCACATCAAGCAAGAGATGTTTGGAAAAAGAATTACATGCAATTCAGCTTCTCTTTTTCAATGCTGAGATAAAACTAGGGCTGAGACTGAAATATTTTCTCTGAAACCCACCTCTCTCTGAGTAAGATAGAGAAGTCTTTGAATAAATGTATATAAATGTCCCTCTGGTATGCAGATATGAAGGAGAGTCATACCAGATACATGTCAGTATGCCAGAAAAGAACCCAGAGTCAGTATCAAAAGTGGTGGAGTGAAAGAGAGGGATGTGGGGCTCCTGTGGAGTGTGGCAAATGACAAGGGTAAATTCCCAGATTGCTTGAGCAAAGGGTGTCTGGGAAGGTGGGGTGTGCAGTAATTGCAGAATGGTGTAATAGGGAATTTAACACATCAGAAAAGGCTGAATAGGGTAACAGGCCCATTGTTCAGAAAGTTCTCTATTGTGACCAGGCTTTAAGAGAATTCCAGAGAAACAAATGACTTAATCCTGGGGGGATGCTATGGCATAAATGAAAGTAGTCTATACCCTGAAAGCCGATGGAATAAATTTCTGCATCACGTAACCACACTGACGATTGCAGCTTTCAGCAAAGTCTTAAGACATTGCAGTTGGCAAAACCCTCACAATCATGCCCTCCTGTGTCCCCCATTCCCTCTTCAACAGCATTTTTCAATGTACTTTGTGGGCAGATGGGGGAATAAGTCACATGAACGACAAACAGATGTGGTCAAATTCCATGTAAAACATGATGGTCACAGGGTACATCAGAAGGAAAGAATTCCTCAGCGCTGGCTTACCTTCTCTCCCGTGTTCTAACCACTGAGCTAATCTTGGAGCCTCCTGGTTCTATGAGCACAGCCACTGAGCAGCACACCACCAATCTACACAGCTTCCTGCTTCCTTGCTAAAGGAATGGAAGTGCTGTAAGGAACACTTGGTGCAAAACGTTGGCTAACCTTCCAACCCAAGCATCATGTGTCTCTGGGGAATTTTACCATTTCTTAAGCCCTATTAAAGCAGATGATGGAGTTGGAGGGTCCTGGGACATCAAAGACAGCCTTTTTCCAGTTACGTTAACACAAGCTGAATCAAGAATACAGAAAGGACAGCCTAATTTAAAAAGTAAAGGTCACACTCTAGGGCATAATATAGAAAATATTATACCTTTTCAGAATACGTTATACCTCTCCTTGCATGACAGCAGAGTGGGCAGTGTTAAAAGTGACAGTATCAGCTTTGGCTTTATAAATAACAGAAGAGTCAGGATATTATGTATTACATGCCTCAAGGATAATTTTTTTAAATAGGAAAAAAGGTAGAAATACACATTTCTCAGTTACCCATAATTTCTTAATGGAAGTAACAGATTCTTAATTAAGAAAAAAAATAATCTCGAGCTCATTCCAACTTAGGCAGAAAAGTGAAATGTAAAAATGTAGCACAGCAATCCCTAAACCAAACATTTTCCAGATCTTTATGAAACTCAGCCTCTAATCTTCAAATTCCTACTACACCTAGATGGAACCTACTAGTTGGTTCTAAATTTGGCTACAGAAATTCTACAATTCTCTGTGAGTCTTTCAAATGAAATTCCATTCTAAAACGATTAGCAGAGAAGAATTAATTTGCCTTCCAAGAATTCAGGGTACGAGATGTGTAGCTCAGCTGTGACTTGTGGTTTACTTGGTAGGCAGTGTGCTTTACTTTTTATTCTTCTTCCCTCTCGTTTTGCCAGAGGAAAAGAAAGATCACCATACGTGCACATTTCTAGAGAGCTCTGCACAAAAGACAGGCTTCTGCAAAGCCCTGAGCTGACTTTAATTGAAACACTTGTTTCCATATATATCACAGATACTTTTTTGCGTAAGAGTTTAAAACATATAAAAGCAGTTATTACTGCTTTGAACATTTCTACCTCAGAAAAAAAAAAAAAATCAAGGCATGAAAAGTTTCCTCCATCTTATTTAAATTACATTGGGGTAGATCTCTGTGGGGCTACTACAAATTCCTTTAACCTCACCAGTCTCTTAGCTACATTAAATTAATGATGCATCTCAAGCACTTACTCTTTTGCAGGAGAGTGTGGAATCTCCAGTCAGACACCTACAATTCACTAAATTGGAAACACTGACCTAAGGGAGACATCAGTGCGTTATCCTTGCAGACAGTATTATACTGCAATGCAAAACACAGATAATATTTAGATGTGTTCAGAAAAAGAGGCGTATGTTGAGTGGATTTTTCAGTGTCACTAGGGAGAGGCTCCAAATCACTTCAGTGCAGTTCTCCTGAAAACTAAACCATTCTAGGTTCATCAGCATATAGTTCTACATCCTTCTTTATATGAATACCTCAAACACCCAAATTGTTCCAGCAGTCCCTACTACAATGTGTTCCTGCTACTCTGTACAATACTTCAATTAAGGCTGAGCTACATAAACTATGATTATAAGAAGAAAATGTATTTCCACAATGCCCTTTCTTGTCCACTGTTATAACTCCTCACTCCCAAAGCTGTGTTTATAATGAAACATGTGGCGTATTTTCCATTAAAAGCCTTGGCAGAGTTTCTGTAGATTTTCTGATGTATCGCAAGTTCAATACTCTTTCTGCATTTGCTTCACAATAACCACGCCATTTCCAAGTGATTAATTTTCTATTCTAAAACAATGCATTCCTTTCCCCTCTCATTTTTCTGGTGTGGGGATTTTTTTTCCTTTTCTTACCAAGAGAAAAAAAATTCTTTTTCAATGACATCATGGTATAAAATTTTCAAAGCAGGTTTTAGCGGGAGATATGCAGATTGCTTTGAAAAGTTACCCTCATAAATAACAACAAAGTACTGAATTATCAAGGCTGTAACTCAGTCAAGAGGTGCTGTAACTATTTAAATTATATGACCTCAGCAGAACCTCTTGACTGAATTGCAGCCTTTCATTAAACCGGGTACTCTGTATTATTTTCTCTGAACTAAAGTAAATCAGGATGGTAAAGAGATTAGCCCCCAATCCCATCTCTTTGTGATCTACAGGCATATAATTTTTAACCATTACCTCGATTTTGTAACTTAAAAAGCCTGTGCATAATCTACTGTGCCAATAATTGCCTTCCCTGTATAGGGCATTATGACATTACAAAAATACTACTGGGTAACCCAGGTACATTCAGAAACTATAAGGCTTGTAAAGGAGCAAGATCCCACTACTGAAAGCTAGAGAAAAGTGGGGGGAAAAAAGGAGGGAGAAGAGAAACTGTAGATTCATAGTACTGCTGATTCATTCACAAGAAGCTGGAAACCAGAAGGGACCATTAGCTCATCTAGACTCATCTTCTATATATATTACTGAATATTCATTATTTCATCAACCAAAATCAAACCTTCCTCTGATTTATTTCTAACTACCATTTTACTAGAAGAGAAACAGCTGGCCTCTGAGTCAGGACATTCCATAAATATCTCCTTGCTTTTACTGGAAAGTTGTGTGTGTAGGGATGAGGGTGGAGGGAACCAGGGTACTTATAACACTCTCCCTGTTCATCTCCAGCTGGCTGATATAATGCTACCTCCATATTTGGAGAGAGACAACCAGTGGTTCCCAAACAAACACATGGCAACAGCATCAACATTTTGGAACTTCTCATGGAGTGGGTCCATGCAGGAGCTCCCGTGCTTGTGCAAGCGGCCACTGCAGCGGGCCAGCAGGGCTCCCTTCTCCCAAGAGCGCTTCCCAGCCTGCTTGGCATGGCTTGGGAGCATGATTTAGGAGGAACAAGTTTGCTCACGGTTCATATCATACCCTGGAACAAGATGGCGCTTTCCTCAACTGGCCGTAACGTGCTTCAGTTTTCCTTATTGCTTGGACTTTGCCTCCTTTTCAAAGCCCCTACATTTAACTCGGGAAGAGAAAAGCTACAGTAAGTCCCTTTTCCTATTTTCTTATATTTGTGTAGCTGTTAGACATTTTGCAAAGGAGGGGAGTACCAGCCAGCCTCTCACAACAAAAGGGCTACTGTCACTGCGCCAGTCCCAGACATGGTGGAAACCAGCCCACAGGAAAAGGCCTGGCTCCAGTGTTAGGCTCCGGCCGAGTACAGTCACTGCATTCACTCAAATTGGCAACAGGTCTCAGTGTTCCTGGCTTTGAGCTGTGAACAAGGGTTGGGATTGAATAACCAATTATACAACCGCTGACTGAGTTTATCCAAGGTTTGCAAACTGCTATAATAGCCCAGTATTCACTGACTGTTTTATCCTTATCCAGATATAGTGTCATATCTCCCCTTGTGCTCCATTTACATGTCACTTTATTACATACATCCATTAAAAAGGTTAATACAATGTCACAGTCAATGCCTACATGTTGCCATTCAGTATCCTCGCCTTGCTCCCTGCTACATTTCATATTCACACATTTCTTTCTCTCCCCCTCTCCTGTGGGCTTTGCTCACTCACACTCACACACTCTTTCCTGCTGCAAGTTAAATCAATTTGCTGTCAAGAATATAGAGCAGAGCATGAACAAAACGGTAGCCAAGAGTCAACAGAGTAAAAACTGCATGCTCCCTAAAGTTGCCAGTCATAGTGAGCGCTCTGTACCGCCAGTGACGGGAATAACCTTTAAAACCCCAAAAGTTCAGAGAATCACTTAAATTTGTAGACATTGTTGAGACTCCCTGAATCACCTGGGTCTCTTAAATTATCAGGAAAGTTCACTTGCTAAAAAAGTCTTTTAACTGGCTTTTCCTACTTTTAGATAAACTTTAAACATACCACTAACTGTTCTCTGATTTTTAACACTTCCCAACTTGACCCCACCTACAACCCAGACGCGTAGGAGGCTGGAAAAGACTGGAAAAAAACAGAGCCGAAATTCTCTACATCTTCCTGTGAATTACTGATAGAGATCTTGCTTATAGTTGTTTGTTATTTTTTCTCTTTTGTAAAAGATTATTGTCTCTGATCAAATTGATCGTCTCTGCATAGAATTTTGCTACTGAAAACAACAAAAGAAAAGAAAATTACGCAAAACCTTCTACAAGTTCATTTTTTGAGATAAAGGGATTCATGTCACTTACTAAACTTTTATCTTCTACTGCCCTATTAACAAAAAATATGGCAAGAAATCAAAGACAAAATTTTATGTTTTGATTTTATGCAATACAAATGACTGCTGTTTGCATACATGGCATCACTGGCAGAAAGGTACAACTTCTGAGTAAGGTACAACATCTGAGATGATCAGTACAGCAGGAGATCTCCAGTGGTAATACAGCGAAGCTCAATTTATTTAACAAAGCCCAGTTTCATTCCTGATCATAAAAACTGATTTTCATCTAACTTTTTGGCTTTTTACAGCTAGGAGTAGGGCAGTTTAGAAAAAGGAATTTGATCCTGACAAGTAAAGAACTTGAGGGTATTTTTCATTCTCCCTCAATTTCCTGGGGCTTGAGACTTCATCTTTTTGGTGTCTGACCATGAAAGCCATGAACACAGACAAAATGTCTTTAAAAAGACTACTTTTGTAGAACATAATTGTTTATTTACTGATTATCAGTCAAGAAAGCGCACAAATATTTGAAAATCATCTAAGCTGTGTGCTTTATAAACTCATCTTTAGTATGTGAAGTTTGACTGCAATAATGGAAAACAGAACATTTTTTCCCAGTATGCCCCCCTGCAAAGGAACATGAAAGACCCTGTTCATGGGAACTGTACACTAGTCCCACTCAGTCAAGACAAAGTCATTCACTGGGGTAAGACTTTCAAAAAGTATTTTGGTTTACTTTTTAAAAAAACCTTCACACAGGTTTTGGATAATATCTATTCCCCTTTTGAGGGGCGCTCAGGCTTCCTACACCAACCCTTGATACTCACGTAGACGACTTCATGTAACGGTACCAAACTGTGCTGCAGGGAGCCTGAAGGATCTTATTTGCTCACCCTTTAGCGCGGGAAAAGTAAGGGATCTGTGAAGCATTGAAATGCAGTGTTGGAGGAGCACAGCAGTCCTGACATGTTAAATGGAGAGATACTCAAACTTCACATAATTTCTTTGCCTCTCAATAAAACAATCAAATTCTTCAAGAAGTCCCACTACTCAATTTAGAATTCCAAATAACAAAATTATAGCAAAAATCTATTTCCAGTGAATCACTTTCCTAAGGGCCTGTATGTAAAGTCCTTTCTTTTGTTCTTTTTTTAATGTAATGCCTTTTGAAAGATTCACAATGCAACTGCCCACTTTTGCATCATAAAAGATCTGTAGGCACCACATTGTTCAGCTATCAGTAATAGACTCTTGATTGAGTTGGACTCTGAATGACACAGGGTAGCAGCAAGTGATAAAGAGATTGGAGGAAAACCCTCCCCTCAATTTACTCCTAAACCAATTATTTGCAAGCTTTGTGCACCATGAAATTCTATTAGAAAAATAATTATATTAGCACTGTTTATGAATGCTATGGCAAGTTACTCCCCAAAAATGGGAGTTAACTCTGACCAGAAGAGGGAATGTGATAATTCTTTTGGCAAGTGGAGAGGCTTCTGTTCCCTTCTCTTGTCTAATTGTACTAAAGAAAAAAACCTGACACTTAATTTTGTTACCACAATTTCTTGCAACTTTTTAAAACTTGACGACCTGACTTGGTACTAATCTAACCAAGCCTGATGCAAGGAGCTTCAAAACCGTTTAAAGAAGAACAATTTGTCTGAGCTCCTTTGGAAAAGGACAGTCTCCGAACTCTGACTTCTTTTTCTTGCTCATTCAAGCACAAAAAGGAGAAAATGGCACTGGAATTTCTACGGCCAAAACTAAACCAAAAAAACCAGGACATGAAATACCTTGGCAAGTTTACAGGCTTTCAGGCAGAGAAGGATGCAAAACTGCTTCATATTTTGGACAAACACAACCAAGAAAGGACTAACTTGAAAATATAAAGTTGTTCTTTTATTTTCTGTGAGGAAATTCTGAAAGGGAAAATACCTTCTTTTTTTTTCTGTGAGGAAATTCTGAAAGGGAAAATACCTTCCTATCACCCCTTCTGATTCACAAATTAGCACCTTGCAAGTGTCTGAAGCTCTGGTCACCACACAAGACATTCCCAGCCAGATGCACTGCTCTGTAGGAGGATATCCTATCCCTGTGACATCTCAGCGTTCCTTTAGCAGAACAGGGATCTCATACATCAGAAGATAATAGTCTAGAGCCCTGTAATGTACCTAAACCAGTCTATGCTTCTGTATCTGGAGGAAACTGATATTCCCTGAAAGATGCTGCACCTCTCAGGCAAAAACATTGTATTACTGATCTGTGGAGTGGTGTTTTCATTTCACTTTTTGGTGGCTCTTTTGCAAACATTTCCATTATGCATAACCTAGAAACAGAACATAGTACAATACTTACTGATTGCTAACTAGTATTTCTATCTCAGACCTCAAGCTCTCTTGAACAATGAATAAGCACAATTGGGAATTCATGAATTTGAACACTAATCCACAAAAGTGACAAGGCCTGTCTGTCCCACAGTTCACAGAGCCTGAGAGACTGGCAAACACGCCAGTGCATGATCCAACTGTTTTGTTATGATATTAAAAAAAATCATAAAAATAATAGTTTTACTCCCTTCTAAGTTTAAGGACAAAATCTGGCTGGTTAGTTTCCAACTTTCTCATCTATTTTCCTTCCAAGACCTCCTTATTGTGAGCACACAAATAATTTTCATTAATATTCTAAGTGAAATAGTAATTAATACCTAGCTATTCAATCCTTGACAGAAAAAAAGAATAAAGCAGAGTTTGATTCACTGACTCCTTGAAAGAGATTCTTAGGGGAACTGAAGACATTCAGAGAGTAGAACAAATTATATCTTATGGAACTCATTCTTATGGTCACTCTGGAATTATCCCTATTTGTAATTGTATCTTTTGGTATTCATGCTACTTCCCTGCCCTCATCAAAAGAGAAGGACAAAGAAAGAAATGTGAGGGCATATTTTTTTCTTCCATCAATTCAAGTGGCTAGATGCCATAATAAGACACGCTTTTATTTCTATTACAGTTCACTTCTTAGCCTAGTGTTGGCAATAGCCAGCTTTAAGACAGGTATGGTAATTGTAGCTTGCTAATTGGTTATTTCAGAATTATATTATTACTGTACTCAAGAATCAGAATGCTATTGCTTTCATCAATCTTTGTTTAAAAAAACAAAGATATGAATTTCCACCTCTTCAATTCTGTGACTGCAGCAAAGTGCTGGATTGCCAGTGGTTGGTAGATAGCTTCTATTTCAAACACATATTTATCTGTGTTAGCTGCAAAATGATAGGGCTGTGCAGAAGTAACGATTCACTCGTTTCATGTTCCTAATCTTCTGCTGAATACCCCTTCGTAACTTGACTAGAAAGGGATGGATTTATTTGAATTTCATTTGTGATGTCACATGGATTTTAGAGCATTCCTAAATATATGTGATGTCCAAAAAACCTTTGCAAACTTTTCTCTCTGAGCATGTGAGCATGCAAGAGGTGTAATGAAACTTAAGAGAAATGCAACTTAAAATATATCAGGCTATTAACATTTTAACCACCCTGAAGTCATATTCATGCTGCTGCATTTTCAAACTATTTTCCACTTTACAAGAAACATAAACATAAGTTCCTTTGATATTTTAAATCCTGGCCTAGAGACAGTTTCAGCCTCCCTCTGCCCAAGTGTTAACTGACTAATAGCTCTGCAGCTGTGGAAGAAAACATCTCTCATCTCCCCCATGGTCCGGCACCTTCCATTTAAGGCTGGAATGATTTCATTATGTTTTACCACTGCTGGCTCCCATATTTTTCCTCTAACTCTCTCCCCAGCCCACTGCTAACTGTTATAAACCTTCGAAAGGATTTGGGAAGCTATCACTCAAAGCACCACTGAGCAAGAGCCAATCACCAAGGCAAGGGAAGCCTTCTTACCTAAACAAACCATTATCGGCTCATCTCATGTCTTTGTACTCTTTTTTTGCTATTACCTCACGGGATTAACTTTTATCTCTAATCTCTGCTCTGGCCAACTGTCAGGGAGCCTAAAAGCTGCCTGTCTTTTAATCTGTGTGTAATAATACTGCTGTTACTAACAGATAACTGTGAAACAACATGGAGGGAAGGAAAACACACAAACACACAAGGGCTGATTGTTAAAAATTGCTGCACTTGTTCCTACCTGAAAGGAGGGCAAGATCATGCATGA
Source organism: Tichodroma muraria (assembly GCA_013390105.1). NCBI lineage: Eukaryota > Metazoa > Chordata > Aves > Passeriformes > Sittidae > Tichodroma > Tichodroma muraria. Next base: position 7,255 of record WAAG01019746.1, on the reverse strand, counting down.
TGCCCATATTGCATTTCCTTCTTTTTCTCTTCCATGCTTTTCTTTTCAATCCAATGCCACTAAAGTGTTTTAATTTGAGGGATCTGTTCTTATTAACCAGTTTATCTTCTGTTCAACCTAAAATGGCCAGGTTTCTAGGATTATGCAAGAAACCTCATCTACTTGTACTTTTCCATTAAACAAAAAATCAGGATAGGGAATGTAACAGAAAATAAAAGGGAAAAAAAAGGAAAAGAAAATGAATGATCCTACTGTAAAGGGCAATACCCAAATTTCAAAACAGCCAACATTTTAAAGATTGCCCTGAAATAAGTAAGTCTCTTACTGGGTGGCACATTTACCAGGTAGTCAGGCTTTACTTTACTTTAAGTTAATACTTCTATAAGCTCTCCTCAATACTACATTACACCATGTTTTGTAAAACAAGAGTAAGACTGAAAGAAAAACAAAGACCACTTAATTATGTTCAGGTGTGTAAGGCAGCAGTTCTCACAGAATATGGGGTCTTGAGGGGTTAGAGTAGGAAGGCAAACCCTCACAAAAACTGCTCTTCCAGGGGTGTTGGTGGCATTTTTTTTCAGATTTTATTAAAAGCTTGTTAAAGTCAAAGGCATGCTCTTTTATTTAAATCTAATCCTTTGAGTTTGAAAATCAACAGGGGAGAGGAATAAAGAAGCCCTACCAAAAAATATCAGCAGGAGAGCTATGGATACAGTATTTTAAGGAAGTAGTTGTAAGGACAGAAGGGATACAAGACTTATATGGAATAGCAATAGCAATGAAACCAAGAGGGTTAGTGATAGATATATTTTAACTGTTGCACTAGGTGACTTCTAGGATTCGGGCTCAGTATCTCACTACACCTCTCAAAACCTATAAAGCAAACTCATACACTCCAAGCATTTTCCAGACATGAAAACTTAAGGATTAGGCACCATACTTTGGATAAGTAGCAAATTTAGAGAAGCTGGAGCTGTAGAGCAGCACATGACAAAATTTTCTCCTGGCAGGTCCAAGACAATTCCTTTGAATCTTGTGATGATTTTGTACATCTTAACAGCTGTATAATTTTCCAGCTTTAGCTGAAAAGGCATCATTATTCCCAAGTGGGAAAAATAACGCAGAAAAAGAAATGTCTTGCTCAAAGCTACCCAAGAGGGCCCAGTGGCAGGGCCAAGATCCCACACAGAGTCATTCAGGTTGGAAAAGAGTCCAGGACCATCAAGTCCAATCTCTGACTAACCACCACCTTGTCAACTAGACCACAGTGTCATGCCCAGTCATTTCTTGAACACCTCCAGGGATGTGACCCCACCAGCTCCCTGGGCAGCCTGTTCCAGTGCTTAACAATCCTGCTGTGAATAAATTCTTCCTGAAAGCAGGTGGCAAGAGCAGCCTAAAGAGAGAATCCTGGATGCTTTAGGAGAGGGGTGGCCCAGGACATGACTCCTTGGTCCCCAGGTACCCTGGTGGGGACAGACCCAGCTTGAGGTGCTCTCCCCAAGGCCTCTCACCTCTTCACAGCTTCCCACAGCCCCTCCCTGCAACTCACTGCAGACTGTCACAACATATCCTGACTCCTGCCCACAGAGCTCTGCCCAAAGAGGCCACAATACATTCCCCACACAGGAGAGGCAATGAGAAGCCAATGGTGTCCAGAGGAGGTCCAGTGTGTCCCCCTGCAGCTAATGCCATCCATATGAAGTCTGAAACACGCTCAGCAGGAGTGATTATCTTTTCAGAGCCCAGACCTCATCCCTCTGCACATTGTGTTGTAATAATTTCAGTCACACATCACAGTGACAAGGATTACAGATGTAGGGTCCAAATACAAAAGGCAAGGCTTCAATCTTTCATGTAAAAAAGCAAAGCGAATTTTTAACTAAAGCCACCTGAAACTCCAGAAAGAGACAATGGACCAGAGACACCTCAAGCATGAACTTCTTGGCAAAGGAGAGAAAAATACCATCATGAATGAGGAAGGGGGATGGGAACCATCCTTCACTCCTCATGAAGAACATGAGGGTGATTGCGAGTGTGGTGTGGCACAGGCACAGGTTGCCCACAGAAGCTGTGGATGTCCAGTCCCTGGGAGGGTCCGTATCCACGGCAGGAAGGTTGGAACGAGATGATCTTTAAGGTGTCTTCCAACCCAAAGCATTCTGTGATTCTATGATTCATCAAACCTAAATCCCTTCCTCTACTACTCTCTCATCAGAGGTGTGGTTTGGGGGGTTTATTCTTAACTCCATGCATTCCCTGACCACAGTCGTGGCAGCCAGAGCTGCACATCCTTGCACTGGAGCTCAAACTCTCTCTGACACAAACCATCATTCCTGACAATAGCTTGAACCCCAATGAAGGAAAACAAGAAAAATATAATGAATTCAACTATCCACCAATATGTTGATAATCTCACTCTGCATACTGTGGTATTCCGCATATGCTATCTACCTCCAAATGGTTTTCCAGGAATTCTGAATAGATAACAGTAAGGAAATTCAAGACACCTCTTCCCAAATGAACATATGACCACAACTGTCTGGGATTATTTAGAAAAGAAAATAGAGAAGCACCCAAAAGCAATACCATCCACCTTGTATAGGGATTACTGATGGTTTAACACTGTTTGCTGCTCAAGTATCAAAGGCTACTGCTGGATTTAAACATGGACTGTGCTGGGAAAAAAATATTCAAAAAGCAAAGCAACAGTGTTTCCTCTCATTACAGATTCTAGTATTAAACTAAAAGGGACAAAAAAAATTAGGAAATCAAATTCAAAACTTTGTCTCTCCCACCTGTTTCACCTAACAACATGAAGTCTTTAGACTTGCCCATCTCACCCCAAGATGCTTATACTCAGCCCCAAAATATAGGATCTTTGCAAATATTACAGTATTTATTGCTCAGCTCAGATCTGAAAATGCAAACAAAACACTGTATCTTCTCACTGTCACCTCTGAAATTCTTCATACCAGTCAGTGTTGGTCCTTCATTTCATTTCATCAGAGTAAAAATCTACATCTGTTCTACATTTGAGACAAAATTCACAGTTTTTCAGACTGCCAGCACCAAAAACAACCAAGTTCTAATCAGTGACAGAGATGCTCCTACACTTGCAGCCCACTCCCACTAAAATAAGGAATCGGGGACACGAACACTAGCTTTGACCCAAGTGCCCAGATTAGCAACCTCCCACTTGCCCCCCCTCAGAAATCAATATATTGCTGTACTTAAAAACAGTTTCCTGAAAACTTCTCAGAAGCAGCCTGGTGAGGGTGATTATCTGAGGATCTTAAGTGAGGCTTTAATAAGGTTCTACTGTATACAGTACATCTAAAAAAAAGCCCACTAAAAATAACAATGAGAGAAGATGATTGTAGAGGATATCACTCTCAAGGCATCATTTCTAGCTTGTGCCCACAACACCACAGTAAAATATCTTGTCAGGCCAGGAGGGCTTGACAGACCTAATCAATAGCTGTTATTTTTTCACAAGTGCCAACAAAGGAAAAACTTAATTTATGCCACACAAGATGCTGAAAATAATTCATACTAATTGGACTGCCTAAAATTCCCCTTCTGTCCTTCTGTTTTCGATTGCTCTTAACTTCTCAAACTTTGACTGTCCACACTGAAATGCTTAGCCTCTGCGCTAGGGAAAAAAACAAAAACACAGGAGTAACAAGGGCAACATTACTTTCTTGCTGACAGTTTAAGCTGCCAATTT
>WAAG01019745.1:97521-128032 GCA_013390105.1 Tichodroma muraria | reverse complement strand
CGGGCCGCGGCCGCCCATGCGCGGCCCTGCCCCGCGCCGCCCGCCGGGCCGGGCCTGCGGAGGGGAGGGGGAAACGAGAGCGCCTTGCCGTGCGCTCTCACCGGAGCTGCTCTGTTGCCAAGTAATTCACATTTCCCTGCGGACTGCAATATGCTGCAAGAACTCCAGAACAACTTCACTTAAAATACACGCTGACTTAAGAGAGTGACTTAAATATTTGTTGTCTTTTTTCTACTATGCTTGCTCATTTGTTTTTTCCTTTTCAACCAGTCATTTTTTCCCCCTTGATACCACCTCTCTCTTTGTTTCAGTTCCCAGTTGCTTTAGTGTTCATTCTCCGTAAAGGAATAAATAGAAATTTCAACCAGATACTCCAAAAGTACCTCAAGTGCTTCCTTTAGATTTATGGCCTATCTGCTTGCACAATTTAGAAAGAAAAGAATTTTTAATTAAATATTAAATACTTGGAACTAAATCTAATTTCATGAGTGAACCTCAACGTTCACTCATGTATAATCAGTGTGCCTAATTCCTAGCAAACATTTCTTATTTTTTTCCTTACAGCATGGGATTTCCAATCTTTTCTCATGTAAATGTTTACCAGAACACTATGTTTACCAGACTGTGGTTGTTTTAAGGTGTTTTAATTTATGTTTGTAATTAGTAGGTCAACTGATACTTTGACATGCTAATTGCCCTTTTTGTTTCTTTTTTTAAATTCTTCCAACACTTCAATTTATTTCTAATGTGTACCATCAAAGCTAGTAATTCCCTTTGTGGGGCTGAATCTTCCAATCACATTACTTAATAAAGCAGCCCAACAACTCAACACCAGTTTGAAGTTCCTAAAAATTCTCTGTCTAATGTTCAAAATCCATCTAACAGAACATAAAACTAAAGTGAGATCCAGAATTTGTTTAAAAAGCATGATTATACTGACTGGTAACACATTAAGTTTCTTGCCCCTTACTCCCTCAGCTATGGCTTTAAAATAGGTCAGGAATAATTTTAATTGTAGTAGCAAACTTTTGCTGGTAGTCAAACTTTTATCATAGAAGCTGACTTGCTGTCACACCTTTTTGTGTACTGAAAACCCCTTTTACTTGTAGAAAAACTCCATGTCTTTGCTTCTATGCTACACAAAAGTAATTGATCATTTCTATCAGACTTTCATATACACTATTTGAAGTTTCCAAACTGCAGCTTAACATTTGAAGCATTTTGTTGTCTGTTCCTGTATCTTTCTTATGCAGATTAGTGGCATCATAAATTTAGGAACCTACAGATCAGATCCTTGATAAACTGTGTATTAGTCTATCTTAAATTCACCCATTTCCCACACTACCGATATACAAACCCTTGAACAACTAAGGAAATAATAATGCCCCTGAATGACTAAGGGAATACAGCCCTGTCCCCACTCGCCAGCTGAGGGCTTTGGACACTCAGGCTGCGATCATCCGGGCCAAAGGCATGCGGGCCCCAGCACTGTAATGGTATCCACATTCCAGAGGGTGGCAGCTCAATGTTTGCCTGTCTTAGGGTTTTGTGTTTGTTCTCATCAGGCATTTCCTCTCCCAGGAACATTTAGGCCAAGTTAAATGTGAACCAGTATCTTATTCCTTCACTTTGTCAGCTCAACTGTTAAAAACCATACACTGCCAAATGCCTACTGCATGGTGCTGCAAAGAAACCTGTGACCTTACCTTTCTCTTTTACAAAGGTCAGCACTTCTTAATATCTTAGATAGAACATTCCAGCAAAATTAAGCTTTGCTTGAAATAGCAAGGAACAACACTTGCTTAGGATCACTTTTTTTTTTTTAAATAATAGGAAAAAAATTAAGACTCCACCAATGCAGCATGCAGCAAAGGCAGATAAAACAGGAGCATAATTAGGATTCAACATGTGCAGGATCACTGTGAGGTTCCCCACCAATTATACACAGCAGTTGTAACGGACATACCTCTGTCTGTCATTTTCAGGTGACTTACTCTGTACCGAAACTGGCTGAGATAGTATCTTCTGTTGGCCTTTCTTCATTAGAAAAAGAAAAAAAAGTAGTTGATTTTGGGAGAATATAGTCCGTTAAAGATGAATTACCTATTTGTAAATCACAAATCACAGTAACTACAGTCTACCATGGAAAAGAATGGAAACTATAGTCTACTGTGGAGAAGAACTTTTGAAATACAGGAAAAGATGTCTAAAAATGAAAATGCCGTTGCTGTTTTGTTGTTAAATGTATATCTGTGCAATCTGCCAGTGCCATGTGGTATATTAAGTACCCTAAGAATATTTCATCTTCTGCTATATTTAGAGAAGAAAAAAACAGTGGTTTTGTTGTTGCTGTTTTCTAAAGGAAAGAGACTAGATGCTATTTTGGCCGTTTCATCTGGTCCTGTTCAAATGCCAAGCATTTAGCCTCAGCTTGTCACTGCTCAAGAGAAGAATATGTTTTCACAGCCCATAAAATTGAAGTTTCAGCAGTAGAAAAAGTGCATACAAGTACAGCTCTCCAGAATACTTAGTAATTTGCTTTTTAAGCCTTGTTTATTTGAATGAGTGTATTTATAATGAATGTTTCTAATATGCAGAACACCTTCTCCAAACTGTTTTGGGTGGAAACCATATCTGCCCCGTTCCTTTTTCATTCATTTGTCCAACTTTCATATAAAGACTCTATCTGGTACACAGCCACGCCAACATTAAATGATAATACTGATAATAAACAGCAACTTTTTCCGTTTTGAGAAAGTTTTCTTCTTACTAAGTTAATGTTTTCTATTTATGTTGCTTATTCTTTGTATCTCTTTCAGCTTGAACAATGTAGATCCTACTTCACTAGGAGGTTATTGTAACAGTATCTGGTTTTCAAATACTAATTTTTAGTATTTAAGGCATAAAACCACCTACAGATACTTTTCTTAAACAACTAAAGTTTTTTATGTGGTTTTATGTATGTATCTGCACAAATGCTGTAGGCAGGTTGAAATTACATATAAACTATTTTCAAATGTATTTTTAATACAAGTTCACAACTTTGAAAAGAAATAAATTAAAGCTTACCTTGCATTTGAAAGCAACATGCTTTTAGCAGTCAGGTTCTAAATTTCTTTTGAAGCTCAACCCTGTGTGTGAGTGAATCCAGACTAAATTACATTACAGTCTGCATAACCTACTCACCATTATTTCTTCAGCCTGACGCACCAGTTTTTCTGTTTTGGCTTCTAATTCTGCATTCAGTCGCCTATGAGTAAGAAATTTTTGAGTTTTTTAAAGATTTAAGAAGTATACATGTGAGCGTGACAGTATTTTTGCCTGAACTAAGTGAAATTTTAATGATTCCAACAAAGGAATGCTGAAATACACTTCAAGGTACTAAAAAAAGTTATGTTTCAACAATTTCCTGTGTTTCAGCCAAATCAATACTAATAAAACATGTATACCCATTAAACAGCAAGGTTTAGACTATAACTTTGAGAGGTGAAGGATGTCTTTGGTTTTGGACATGACATTTCTTAATACATATTGTATGTCTTAATTTCCTACAGGTTTTCCATGTTTAACACAGTCCTTCCTTTCAGTATACCCAGCAGCAGGGGTTGGGGAAGGACTCATGTATGATTACATTGCTTATCACGTATTTAAAGATACGTTGCTATATGGATGTACAGGTCACATCCATATAGTGAGTAGTGAGGTTTTCCTGCATGTTCACATACAGCCCCTGGTGCTGTGACTGCCAGAGTTTGAGACGCGGCTCTCTCTGCACCCTCACTATTCACAGGGGCTGGGCACTAACAGGTAACAGGGACAGGGCGTCCATTCAAAACCTTTACAGCTTTAAAGCTTTTTTTTAACAGGCTTAAGCTTTTATATAGTCATAATTTAGAACTAAAGTCAATGTTCGAAGTGCAGAAGAACCTCATGTCCGGGCCTAGAAGCCAGCCTGAGGCGGCGGTGTCCAGCGGCGCTGGGCGCTGTCCCGCGGCCCCGGGCAGTGCCGTCCGCCCTGTGCGGGGACGGAGCCGCGGCACCCGGGTACGGGACCGGCTGTGCGCCGGTCCCAGCAGGCCAGGGCCTCCTTACTTGTACTGCTCTTCCTTGGCCAGCCATGCTCCGCTCAGCGCGCCGGGCCCCGCGAGCGCCTGGGGGCTGCCGGCCGCTCTCCGCACCTGCGGGGAGGATGCGATAGTGAACGGGGCGGGCTCGGCACGGTCCCGCTGCCCAGCCCAGTCCGAGTCCGAGCCCAGCGAGCCCAGCCCGAGCCGCCGCCTTACCCCGGGCACGTCCCCGCCCCGCCGGGCCGCGCCGACCGCCGACATTTTGTCCGCGCCGAGGCCGCTGTGGCGTCGCCTTCGCCCGGGCAACCGGCGGCCGCCCGCCCTCGCTCCTTCCCTCCCGCCTTCCGTCTCTCCTCCCCTCCGTCCGTGTCAGGGCGCCAGCGACAGCCGCGGGGACGGGCCCGTGCGCAGGGACCACCTGGCAGCCGGCATGGCTCTGGGCTGCCACGGGCTCAGGTGAAGGGCAGGTGGAAAGGGCTGAGGGGCCATTACAATTGTTAGTGTAATGAATATTTCTTGCCACCTTTCTGGCTTTGCTACACGTTGTTCTGCCAGCATCCCCTTATTTCAGTGCATTAAACTCCGATTTCTGGACGGAAATGTGCAACCCTCTGTACAGCTCTTTGGTGCTGTCGTCCCTATGCATTTCCTATGCACGCATTTCTGTGATTGTCACCTGGTTTTAGCCTTGTCCTCCACCACTTGTTTGAATCTCCATTATTTTGTCCTTCACCCACACACAGTCTGATTTTGCTGCATTTCTCCTTCCAGTCACCCATAAGCCTGTTCCCACTCTCATCTGTCACAAAGCCTGAGAGACACAGAAAAGGTCAGGTTGGAAGGAGCCACAGTAGGGTCATCTGGTCCAGCCTCCCAGCTCAATCAGGGTCATCCCTGAGCACATGGCACAGGATTGTATCCAGATGGTTCTGGAATGTCTCCAGTGAGGGAAACTCCACGCCTTCTCTGGGCAGCCTGTTCTAGCACTCACCCACTGCACATTAAGGAAGTTCTTCCTCAGTTCAGCTGGAACTTTCTGTGCCTCAGTTTCTGCCCATAGCCTCGTGTCCCATTGCTCAGCACCACCAAATAGGTTGCGGATTACTTGCCCATTCACCTGCTCATTCACTCCCATCTCCTGTCCCAACTTCCTAGCAGATTGTGCCCCTGCTTGTGACAACAGCCCAGCTGTCCTGCACCAGGTATCTATAGAGCAAGAAAAACGTGGTTCAATACTGAGTTATGTGGCCTGTATATTATTTTAATTAAGAGATTTGCACAAGGGAAATCAGATGGGCTTAGCTGGCTGGATGTAGAAGGTCTGTGCTGAAGGATTTCTGCAGAAGTAGTATTTGTGAGACAGAAGAAATACTTGAGAATTTTGAGCATTGAGACAGGCAGTGGAATGGGATAACTAAGGTGAAATAAAAGACAGGACAAATGTGATTAGTGGAAGGCAAAAAAATAGAAATATCAATATAGAAAATCAAAGCGTTTAGCACTAATACTGAATCAAAAGTATTGGCACACAGAGGGAAAAGAATGAGTCTATGAAAAATGTTATGGGGACTTGGAAAAAATAAATCCATCAAGAAGTCAGTCAATTTCCATAATGTTTGTGGTTTTACTAATAAGAATACCAAGGGGTTAATGGTGGCATAAAAAAACCCCAAAACAACAAAGAACAACAAAAACAACAAAAAAAACCCCCTAAACAAACAGAATTTAACTCCATCATTTGTGCTTTTGGTTTGTAAAAACAAAAAGGCTGAGGTCAATAGTAGAGGTCTAACCTCCATGGGGAAAGGACAGATTTTGTTGAGAAATAAATTGTAGATTCTATGAGACATTAACATATCATAACCAAAATCACGTTTTAGAAATATCTCTAGTGACATCCTGGGGGATTTTAAGAGAAACAGGGGAACTAGAGAAGGAAACAAAGGTTGGCAGGATGAAAGCTAAGAGGAGAAATATGCTATTTTCAAATAGGAACTTTTTTCCCCGAAAGTACTATTTTTTTTGCAGAACTAAAAGATCATCTTATTAATATTTTTACTGGTTTTAAAGTTTTTGTACAAAATAACTGTAAGAGCATAACACCTTAAAATGCCAGAAGTATTAACTAGAAGATTTCTGTTAGTTAGATACTGAGGCAACAAAATCACTGGCTGAGATTAGCAAGATTAGAGCAACCAGTTTTCTAGCCAGCTTTTAGCTAAGACTTAATAAACAAAAGAGGGCTAATTTATTATATCATAAATTATTAAATATGTTAACAAACACAGCAACACAAGGTTCCTTTTGTTTAAAACCCCCTGGGATTAATATGATATGTTCATATTAGGATTGCAAATTTGCACAATATTTCTAAGATCCACAGCATGATTTATTTGATTTATTTTTTGAAATATTTTATCAATTGGATTTAGAATTCAACTACCTATATTTGAAATAATATGAAAAGATCAGTATATTCAGATAAGTATTTCTTAGTGAACTTGAAAGTATTTCTCCAGAAATGTCATAAACAAAATTAGAAAAAATAAGAGATTTTCTTACATTCTTGATCCTTTACTCCATTAAGGTTTTATCACTTTAAAGGTGACCTGATGTGACCTTAACAGTTGTGGTTAATTCTCTAATACATAGTTGGTAACTGGGTAGAGAATAGGCTTATATTAGAGACCCCAACCAATAGCAAGATACTTGAGGAGAGAGGAAAANTGGGGGGGGGGGGGGAAAGGCATTTGAAGGCATAACATTGGTATATAAGATTTAGTCAACAATATATGTGAGCAAATTCCCATTTTCCATTTAATCATTTTTTAAGGATTGACTCAGACATAGGAACTGTAAAATGAAAATGGTTTTGTCATTTTGAGGTGAAGTGTACAGCAGGTTAGAGACAGATTTTAACCAGAGTGATATTTGTGATTGTAACAAGATGTACTTGGGACCTCTTTCTAGGGACCTCTGTGATTAGAGTAGTACATCATCCTATATTTTTCAAGTGTTTCAATTTTTGTTTTCTGAGGATTGTAAGATCGCAGAATTAAATTACTCCAACAGAAATGTTAAATTCAAAATGAAGTTGTTCACTGTGTTGCCTTTGGTTTTCTTCCAGCAAAGGAGATAGGTCAGAGAGCAGAAGAGCTCCATCAGTACAGCTGTTAGGAGTGGTTTGGGTCAGAAGGGGGTGTGTAGCTGCTGGGATGTTAGAATAGTTTACTGCAGAAGGCTGCTGAGGATCTGATATACAGTGTTTACTTTTGATTAAACCAAAGCACATGCAGTATTTAGTTGTTACCCATGGCCCTCTTCCTTCTACAGACACAAATGTTCTGATCTCTCTTTCCTCCTTCAGTAAAAATATAAAAGCATGAGATTTTTATGTGAGCCTATTATCTTCATGCTTTTAGATACAATTTTTGTTCGTAACATCTTCTTATTTGCTTAAAGATTCATTATAAGGAATTTTCCTCTCTTTTCATAAAACTGATGTTTGGTATAGACCTAGGAAACTACCAATGGGAAGGGACAGGATTTCACTGTATATCACATTACTTGTCAGAAACAGAGGAACATTAGTAGTTTGGGACAGTGTTTTCTTCCATAAAAATCATTGCAAATGTATCAGGCCAAAGAGGTAACAGCTGATACGATGGCTCAAGCTTTTTTTTGTGTTTTTTCTTTTTATTGTGAGGCCCATTGTAAACAAATAGCACATATAGATGCCACAAATGCTTACTATTTTTAGACCAAGAATCATGTTAAGGGCTATATGTCTTTGGTATGTCGTAGAGCTAAATTTGATGAACCTGCTGTTACTACAGGCCATTAATACAGGCCTCTCTCATTTATTTTACATGTGTTGATTCCACCTCTAGAAGAAAAAGTCTTTCATAGGACTTGCAGCTGTCTGCTGTATCTCCATCCCAGAAAGAGGGATGCTTCACCAAGGCAGTATGACTGAAAATGTTCATGCTTCCTTGTCAGCAAGTTTGTTTGCCGAGGACCGTTTCTATTGCTTCGATTAGCCTGCTCTGGGTCAGGCAGCCCCAGAGGGACTGTTTCCCACATTTCCTCTCTGGGGCCCCGGCGCTGGTGCTGCCCTCGGAGAGCAGCCCCGTTTGCCGGCACGGGGCTCCGGAGCAGAGCGCTGCAGGCTCGCAGGGCCGTGTGTTGCCACGGGGCTGCTCCATTGCATCGCTGCCACGTCTCTGGTCGGCGTGACGTGAGCTGCTCTTCACGGCATCCTCCTCCGAGCGGGGCACGCACAGGGAGCCTCACGCCGCACAAACGCGGGCAGGCTCAGCCCGGCCGCAAGGAAGGAAACCAGAGACAGGCTGACTGCAGCACTCGCACACGAAGGCAAATAATGTCAAGCTAGCAGGCAGTTGTTTGTTTACTTATTTGTTCTGAATGTGCCAGAGAGGATGTCAAACTTAAATCCAAGGCATATCGCTGTAACCTAAGCAACTGTAACCATTACAGCCACTTCACACTTGAATAGTTTCCCTACCTTAAATTTCTCCTTCATTTTTCTAGTTCCGATTTCCTGGAGAGGGGAGGGGGAAGAGCAGAATTTAGGAATGAATTTTAAGTGGAATTAAATACGTAGCAGATTTCTGGAAACCTGGATGGGTTGGTATTTTTGGTTTGGTTTTGGTTGGGTTTTTTGGGGAGGGGGTTGTTTGTTTGTTTGTTAGCTTCAAATACTCATCTTGGTTTTTACTTTAAAAGGTAAACTTGCTATTCCATATTTCTGTTGTGTGGAGTGTATAATACCTGATCTTGAATTTACCTAAAAATCAGACTAAAATACATTATTGTTGTGCAATCATAGGAGAAAAAGCAAAACCAAATTTGTGTACAGCATTTTCAGACATTAGTGGAATGGTAGGATCTAGACAATATGTAGCTATTAAATCAATAATCCAGACAGTGAGGCAATTCCCCAGACAGCTGTTGGATATTTCCCCCTAATCAGTAATAATAATCCAGTGGTGTTTGAAATGGCATGATTGTATATTGGAACCTATTTTTGTGCTGATATTTTCTCATGCATCTCTAATGGCTCCCAAAAATATGAAGAGAACCAAGTATTATTCATAGCCGTGGATCTCCTGTGAAAAAGCTGCTGTTTGAATATATGAAGTCTGTGCAAGTTCTTTAGCCCTTTCTGATAGACATCCTAAGCTGGTTTAGCACCACTATACCCTGGTATCTGTTGTTTCCTGGCAGGATAACCCTGATGGATGTCAGTGGTGTGTGCCAAGTTTTGTGTGGCAGAAGTCAGGGAGGTGTGTGGGAACCAGGTACACAGACTTTGAGGGACAACAGAGCTGAGGGATCAGCAAGGGTCAGCTGGGGCAGGCTGACCTATTAAGTCTCTTCCAACTCCAGTGTCTCCAGTTTTGCTTTCATAGAAATTTCAGTGCCATGGAATTTTTTCCTGTCTCTAGTAGTTGTGTAGACATATACAATACTTAGTTTCTAGGCTGGTCTAAGTTATTTTTTTATATAGCTATAACCAGCATACTTGTGCTATCCAGATTCCTGTTTACAAATATAAACATTTTTCTTTGTTCTTCTCTGCTTCACTGCACTATTGAGGCTTACTTATTTCGGTGTCATCCTTCCTAACCTAATCCAAACAATAACCTTGGCTCAACAATTTAAACATATTGAATCCCCAACCAGAGTAGTTTTCCCTAGTAATACTCTGATTACAGCAGCTTTTATGTCTGAACAGGAAAGGACCTTAAACACTAAATCTCATCAGCACTGTAAAAAATAAGTGGTGAGCATCAGTCACATTTTCTTGAAATACCACAAGTCTTTCTTGAAGCCTAATCCTTTAATCTCTGGATTTTGGGCACTTCTGTTCTGATTACTAGGGATCAAAAGGTTTGGCAAATACTCTTCAGACCACTCTTCAAAGTGGCCACTGTAATATTACCAGGTTGTTATGACAATTGTATGATTTTTTTGTTGTAGTGGTAGCTGATATTTTTTAAAAATCAGAGAAGTAATTTTATCAAAGCAATGGTCTGCCACATCGAAAATTAACATGTGGTCCTCCAGTATAGATGTTCAGAGGATTTGAGAACATGGCAACGTCAAAGTAAAGGAGAAATATCTTTCACTGATGATGAAAATTCCTCCTACTGCATAAGAGGCAGCCTTTCTAATGGAGGGTACCCTCAGAGGGCTGCTGCAGCATACACAAAAGGCTTTTCCGGGCTTGTTCCCAAAGCTACAGAGTGACCTTTCATTTCACTGCAAATGGAAGTCTTATGCCATTTCCTGCCTGAAATACTGTCATGTGTGAAGTTACATACAAAAAAGGAAAGAATTTTGCGTGTCACCCATGGACCAAAATCTACTTCTTAGACCCTCCTACCAGATAATTTCGTTAGATGTTCATTGGTCTACTCTGGAAGTATACAGTGTTTCCCTAAATGAGATAATTTCCTTGTCCTATTTTGAACAAAGGCTACATAAGTTGAAGCAAATCAGTGACTCCTCCTCCACAATTTTCATTTTACTTATTGCAAACTAGCAATAAACTGAATATTTCCCACTATATTTGATCACTGGGATTCCAAAAGACTGTTATTTATGTGTTAGATATCTATCTAAGGAAGACAACCCCACCTGATTTAAAGGGACCTGCCAAGGTGTTTTTGAGAAATCACTCATTTTCAACGGAGAGGTTTCCAACTAACAGGGCAGATTTGGGGAAAGAAACGATCATGTCACCTAGATGCAGGGCCCTGCAGTTATAACAGGAGCAATTGCAAATCTCTCCATGCTATTCCTGTTCATTCCAGCCTTCATTGCTGGGCTGCATTTATTGTTCTTGTCCCTGCCGTTGCCAATAAGAAATCTAACTGGGTATTTAGAACCATAACCCCAGGGCCTGAAAGAGCCAAATACTCTTGTGCTCATCATGAATATTTTATCTGCATAGGTGTGTCATCACTTGCATCCAGTTCCTCTTTACTTGGAAGATTATGTTCTGCTACACAGCATAAAATCCATTTGGAAAAAACATTTTATACTGTTACTTTCATGGGATTTGCCACTTTGCATATCGGAATGTGTATATCAAGGGTGAATGCAGGTGAGGACTTTCAAAGTTGCTCTGCTGTGTTGACAACACTACAACAGATCCAGCCATTACTATCAAATTGCATCATTTTATTAGTTTTTCTTTCAGTGAAATATTCTGAAAAATATTCAGTGACTGTAGTGGGTTATGGCCAAGCAAATTAATATTACATATCAAGTACAAACAAGTTCTAAAATTTTCAATGTGCTAATGTTAGCATTCAATGTTAGCCTTAAACTAGAATAACACGTGTTTTTGTGTATGCTGTGTTGCTTGATAAAAGAAATACTCATTGGGTCTGTAGTGTCAGTTCAGCCCTTGGCTTTCCTGCTCTCCGTGAGAAGCTTGTGCCAGTGTAAGAAAAGGAATTAAAAGTCAAGCTCTGTGCCCCTGTGTAGAACCCCAATATGAGCACGCATGACTTGGCTGTGTATTAAACTGCACTGAAAAGTTATTTTGGCTTAGGGGAGGTAGGAGCATTTTCACTAGCTGGAGGAAAAGATGTGTAGCTCCCTGTCAGCTGGGGGAGAATGCTGGTTTGTTATCTTTTGCCTGTTTTCATAAACAAATGCCGACAGCAATTGTTGATTTTGCAGAGCCAGCAGAAATTCATAGGGGGTGTTGTACTGCCACACTAAAAAGAGATGTTATTTTAACAACAGAATGTTTGATAGCTTTTAAAAATACAAGGCCTAGCTTTTAGGCGTGCTGAGCCCCATAATTCCTATTGAAGTCAGCTCTTGCTGCAGATGCCCCAGAGTACTCTAAGGAGTCCCTCAGATTCAAGATCCAAGCACAGCATTAGGGAACATCTCTGATGTGAGCACAGTCACAAGGAAAAGCACAGAGGCTTTGTTTTCTATACTTGAACACAAATTGGACTGAGTATTTTGGAAGGTACATATATTGAATGTGTTCATAAACTTGCCAAGTTACCATCTCAGCAGACAGACTTAGTAGTAATGTGCAAGTTAGCTTACACTAAAGGATTTCTCCAATGGGAATTGCTTTGTGAGATGGAATGCAGAGGTAAGATTGCAGCATAACCACTGTGGGACATTCAGGCACAGGGAAACATCTGTCCTATGAAGAAACTATCTAGGGCAAAAATAACCCCAGACTGAACACTGAGCTCAATTCCCAGGCTAGGCCCATCTGACAGAGCTTTAAAGATTTCTGTTGTGGTCAAAATGTTTTTTTTTTCCCTTATTGCAACTAAAGTTTTCCCAGGATTTGTGCCTCATGAGGTAACAGTTAATGGAGAAAATCTTCTGTAAAAAAAAAAAAAAACCAACAAAAAATCCCCACAAAAAACAAAGCACTTAAGATTTCAAATCCCTAACAAAAACAAATACATAAATACAAAATGTATTAGTTGCATTTGCAAATAAAATGGGAAAATCACCTTACTTCCATCCCATCACACCTTACTGTTTTCTTTCTCAAACAAAGATTAATCCCTACTTAACTTAGATGTTGAATGTTACAGGATAGATATACAAGCAATGTAGAGACATATAAGGAACTCTTCAACCCTTTAAAATTTATTGTCAACTGGTTTATTAGTATTATTAAGTGAATGTCTGTGTTTAAATGTTCTGAACCTTTAGTTAAGAAGGTGGGAGGGAATCAAAAACTGGCTGAAGTTAATTTTGAATGAATTCAGCTCTTACACCTTTCGCTGTCCTGAGTAAAAAGAGCCCTCCAAAGGTGTTGAAATTCAGAGACTACGTTGTGGGTTCTTTTCCCTAAAACCTGATA
Organism: Tichodroma muraria; assembly: GCA_013390105.1. NCBI lineage: Eukaryota > Metazoa > Chordata > Aves > Passeriformes > Sittidae > Tichodroma > Tichodroma muraria. Next base: position 115,084 of record WAAG01019745.1, on the reverse strand, counting down.
AAAGAAAAAGATCCATTGGAACAATTATTTTGTTTACTTAGATTTGGACATTCTTCTTCAGTGCTGGCAGGTCAGATTTTGCAATATCATGCCACTGCATAAGAAGCAGCAAGTGGAATGTAGAGATAGAAGCAACTGTTTGCTATCAATGAAAAGTTGAATTCTTACTGTAAAGAGATAACTTGAAGAGTGAAAATATTAATTGTGCAATTATTTCTTGTATCAATAAATTGAAAATTTGACCCTTAACATGAAGTGTTAAGTTGCATTTAATAATTTTTTAAGTGCATGTTAAACAGCTCTGGTTATAAACATAATTCTGTAGTACTTCTTTTCACTGTAAAATGAGTCTTAAAAGATACTTAAGTAGAATTAAAACTTAAAATAATAAATTCTGGGACTGAATTGATGTCATGAACTGATACCTCCAGAACAGTGACTTCACTTCTGTGACGATCACCTGCCTATCATTCTTAACCAGGCTGGACTAAGCTGTATTGAAGAAGATAGCCTTAATGCAAAATTAGTCCAAAAGTGCACTAAAACCTCACACAGCTGATATTGTGAAGCATGAAAAGCTGCTGTACTCACTGTAAATGCACTGCTTGTAGAGGAAGTCATCATCTCTGATCTGAATTTTAATGCATTCAGTGACAGCAAACATCGAGACTTTGCCTAGGAACTATCTAGTTAAAAGTAATGTGTGATGCTGGTCATGGAAAGTTGCTGAAGTTATTTATAAATCTTTCTCCTCTTTTTAAACATTAGAAGATTAGTTCAAGTAGAAGTGGAGTAGTTTTTAACTAAAATCAGGTTAAGGAGATACTGAATACAAAAATATAATATTTTGTGACAATCCAACTTAGCAGGGGAGTTTCTGAGACAGTATAAGACTCTCAGGGGTTTGCTCACAGCATCCCTGGTTTCTGTTCTCTGGCTGCCTAACAACTCTGCAGCAGTCCTGAGTAACTCCTGTGTTCTGCTCCATTCATTGGCCCGGGGCACAGTACAATACTGTCTGTCCCATGTGCAGAGGTAATCAGAGAAGGAACTTTTTCTGGCTGATTTGGGAGATGATGCTAGAGATCACAAGAACTGAGCAAAAGGGAAACAGATCCACAGAAGGGGTTGTCAGAGCTCATTTAGCCTTGGTGAATGATCTAAAGGAAGGGCTTCCAAAGCCAGGCTGGGACAGCAAAGAGGGTTGTTAAGAGTTGAGCACGCAAGTTGTGAGTTACAGTGAGCAGAGTTAGTGGAGGTTTGCCTGTTGACTCTTTCAAATCAAGCACATGAAGAGATGAAATCACTTCACCAGTATACAGTGGAAAATTAAGCACTTCAAAAATCTTTGTAATGTATTGCTTATGAAAGAGGAAAAAAACAGCTAATGGCAGTGAAAAATGAGTTCATTTTTCCTATTAATTTTTTAAGTCAGTACAGCATGAACAGCAATCACGCATCCTTTACCCGTGCTCCTCTGGCACCATGACCAGGTGCTACAGGCCTGTAGCAGAGAAACCCCCTCCACTAAGGCTGTGGTTTATTTTCCAGCCTTTCCAACTGTGTTGACATTAACCACGAAGCTGCACATAATGTATTCCATGCTATGTATAATTGTGTTTTTCCTTATGTGGTCAGCTGTCCAACAGGAAATGAAAATTAACCTCCTCTTTTCTGGGCTGTGTTGAACAACTTTTTGATGAGTGCCAGGCACTTGTGTGTCTGAGCATTCAGTGTCACGGAGAAGCGCCCAGGTTTGTGTCAGCGGAGTTTTACAAAGCTACTCGAGTGACAAGGGCAGTTGTCCACCTGAAGGGGCTGTGCTGAAGAAAGCAATACTTGTGTAAATCTGAAAACATATTTTTCCAACCTGCGTAATACTTTTGCAGATCTCATCTAACAAAGATTTGAGTTTTGTTGGAGATTCATTCTAATGTTGGAACTGTTTCAGGAAAGTGGTTAAGCTCAAATATAGTAATAAGCATGTGAGCTGTTACCTAACTAGGTTGCTGATCAGATTTGTTTCATCTCTTTTTGACTGGAAATTGATCCATCTTCTGAAATACTGCTCATGCTAATCAAAATATATTTATTTTTCCAGAAAGCCATGGTAGTTGAGTTAGTATTTGCCTTTAAGGTTTGGTTTCTCCTGGCAGAGGGAATAGTTTAAATTATGTTTGGGCTACAGTAGAACAAATTTCGTAATGAATATGTAAGAGATGTGAGAAGCATATCTAGTTCCTGCAAGTAATATGAGGCACCCTGTCTTATTGTTTTAACTATGGCTATGCTGTACTGTTTGAACTGAAAAAATATTTGTTCTTTTGCTTTAAATCTCTTCCTAATGTTTCAGTTTGTCAAAAAATTTATCCTTTGAGCTAGTAACATGGTATGAAACAGTACTGTCTCTTTCCAAGTTCTTTCAGAATTTACTTTTTTACATGAGTTTAGCTCCATTTTTAAAAGTGTTCATATTAGCTGTTTTCTATCTGGACTCCTTCACTTGCCTTATTTATTTCTCAAGTTTTTCTATTCTGTATATAAATTTTTCTGGTAGAGACTAGGATGCAGAGACCCACTTTGGGACCGGTGCTGTGTGATCTGGAGTCTTTGCAATGCATATTGCAGTCACTGACACAGGGCAGACCTGAGCTCATTAACTCAGCTTTGCAGTCATGCTGTGATATTTGTGTCTAGGTGACTTTAAGCTTTTACACTTAAACTATCTCACTGTTGCTACCACTGGTTCAGCTTCATGAGAGCTTTTAATCTACAGACAGTTCATATAACAACCAAACTTTTGTGTTGCTGGTGTTCAGACATTTATCACTAAAGCAGACAAAATAGTGGCAGAAATAGTGAGAAATTGTTTCTTTGGTAAAGGGAGAAAAGCTGAAGAATGGAACGGGCGTTTCATTATCTCGAACACCAGAGAGTGCTGACATTGCGATGTTGGCACACGCGCACAGTCTGACAATAACAGCTATCATGCCCAAATTTCCATGGCATTTATCCATAATAATCCCCCTTTCTCAATAAATAAGTGATGGTTTGGTGACTTTTCAGAGTTTGTTTTCTGCTGAAAACTATGTCTCTTAAGATCTGGATTCAGCTGAGCTCCCTGGCTGACCGATCTGTTTGTGTGTTTGTACTTTGACCAAAGGATTACATTGATGGTTTCCCAGGATCCAGAACTGTATTTAATCTGTTTACAGAGCTACATATATTATTTGAACGAGAAAGAGGGAAATGAAAGTGGCCATATCTACATCAGCTGGTAGCTGTTCACAGGAAGCAGCAATTACTGTCTAGCCTTCTTCCCCGGGAAAGCCCTCCCGACTGCTTCCCGTACCTCGGAGCTGCGCCGTGCACTGGCACACAGCGTGGCCGCACAAAATAGCAAATAAAGCACCAGAGGGCAATAAAAACTACTTTGGGGGTAGATTAATAAGAATGACAATAATTCCCGCATGAACAGGACTGAAGCTGATTTCACTTGCAGTTGTCAAATCGAGCTAAACTGCCAAGGGAAGGAATGTGTGTTTGTAATCAGTAGCTGTGCACTTGCAGCAAAGGAGGGACTTGGGCATGGCACACTTGGACAGTCTCAGCTCTTCCCAGTTTGCTCAGCCTGTACAGTATCCTGCAGTTTTCCTCTTTGCTTTGTTTGGTCCCAGCTCACATATGTGTGAATCATCCAAAGGGAAAGTTTGAGGGATGCTGTGTGTCAGGTCAGTCCAGGTTCATTCATTGTTTATCCTTAGAAAGCCAGAAACACTGGTGTATAAACAAGGGGGGAGGGGAAAGGAAGGTTTAATAAGACAATCAAGGTTAACATTTTCTTTCAATATTGCATGTAATTTGGTTTTCTGATGATACACTAAAAAACAGTCGCATTTTCTTTAATTCAGTTATACAAACACAGCAGCCAATTAATATTCCTGCACTCTGTGTTGTGAAGGGTGCACTGAGAAAACCTTTGTTATTTTTCTTGTGCTAAATCTGTTCATGTTAAACCATATTCCTCTACACAGCAACAGCAAAGTAGATGACAGCATCAATTCAATCCTGAATGCTTGATAAATTGGGAGGGGTTGTTTACCTAGTGTATGAAAAAGTCCCTTGGGGAAAGGTTTTATTGCGATCTGCATAGTCATCCATATTCCTATACTGTCTGTGCTCATGTTTGTGAGTTAAACATATACAGTAATTTAGCATTCAGATAATCCCACGGCTATAATCCAGACAGATTTAGCTCAAATTTCTCTAGGATTTCTATTATCTAGATTTAGCAATGTGGTGTTGACTGGATATTTTAAATTGCTGCAAATGCTTTTTTTCTGCAATAAACAACATGTTTTGATTTTCTCATAATTGAAGCTGTAGATTCTTTCTGGCATTAACCACATGTAAAAATGTATCTTTGTGAGGACAGTGGTTGCACAGCTGGAGCATGCTTTTAATGGATTCCAGCTATTTGACTACATACCACATAAGATCATGCAGTGTTTATATGAAAACCAGGATAACATATGTGAAAATACTAATGAGAATTTTATGAAGAACGTTTATCTCCACACATCATCTCTTTGAAAATGAACTCAACTGCTTCAATTTCTTCAATTTTAGTAATGTTTTATTACAATATATTCGACAGTATAATAATATAGAGCCTGGCTCTCTTACAGTGCTTTTCCTGAGTAGACCAGAGATTTTATTGTTTTCAGTTTCCTCAGATGGAATTTCTAGTCTTTCTCGCTCAGCAGTCTTGAGGAAAAGAGGGAATCGGGGGGGAAGAAAGAGCATCATTATCTGCATGAAATGAGGGGATATTAAGCCCAAGTGCACTGGGTACCTTTCACAGCAGACCACCCTTTGTCATATGTTGCTCTGATTAAGTGCAAATGTATTCAAGGGAGCACAGCAGACACTGTAGAGAGGGTCCAAATGTTCTTGTACCAAAAATGCCAGCCCTCCCACACACGCTAGCATTGGTGGGGCTGCAGGAGTAAGAATGCTTGTGTGGGAGATTTTTAGGAGGGAAGTGTACTGTGGGAAAAATTGTGAAGCTGCTTCTTCATCCCGAGTAGCTCGAATGAGAGTGTCTGAATGGAGGCAAACAGTGGAGCAGGGCACTGCATGCTCTGTGCTCTGCCTTGTAATTGTGTTGCAAATGCACCAAGTACATTTTTCACCCGCGGGCCAGATCTTCTGGGAAGAGGCTTGTGCACACTTGGCAATAATTTGATGCTAAGATTGTGTCATCCGTAAGTGTCTCAGAAATTCAAAATAAGCAAACCACTTGGAAATATTTGGAAAACAAACTATTTGGAACCATTTATGGGATTTAGGAAGGTGTGTGTCTCATTTTTGTTCCCTGAACTGGAGAATTCAGACACCAGTAAGCGAGTTCAGGTATGCTGCCCCTTAAAGCATGCCCATCATGCTGTGTTCCAGGTGCCTTCTCTGACTGTGCATCACTGCCAGCCCCACTAATTGTAAAAATCTTGAGAGGTATCTTCAATATGAAGAAAGAAAGAGGATGTTCATTATTCAGTTGTGATAAAAGTGTTCCACATATAAAACTTATTTGCTAAGTCCCCCTTAGTTCCCCAAGGTTCATAAAAATGATGAAAAAACAAACAAAAAAACCCAACCAAAACCAAAAAGCATGAATGAGAAAGACTTTTATAGTTAACAATCATAATTCTGGGTAAAAACATGAAAGAAATATGCTGTGTCTATGTGGCAGTACTTTTGGTTTCATACTTGCTCTGAGTTACTCTTTGCAGTACTATAGCAGCTGCGTTTCAGAAGCAGCAGCAGCACTCACATCCTTGCCACGAAAAAGAGTCTGAGTGTTCACTCTTCTTGCTTCAGTGCCCTGCTAAAGCAGTGGGCTGCTCCTGTCACACCGCAAGCTGGTCTGAGAAGTCATATTTATGTTCAAATAGCTATCAATATCTGTGTTTGATCCCTAATAACTCTGAACTATGAAGCTGTTATGCCAGTGAGATGGAAAAGCCATCTGATAGCTCTTAAACTGCTCTTCTTCCAGACAGTGCCTGTGGCACCAGCTGTTGGAGCTGGGAGTTTTCAAGGCCCAATTCTTTTCTTTCTCAGAAGAATTTCTTTAGGCCCCTAAAGAGTGATAGAAAAACCCCAGACTGAGCAGAAGAGTTTAAAATGGACCTGACATAATTATGTATTATCTGCATCTTTTTTAAAAAGAGGTATAAATCAATTTAAAGTTTTACAGTCAATGTCTGAGGAAGTTGCCAGTGCAGCCACAGGTCTTCTCATTGCTGCACACAGCAGCTCGACTCACCAGACTCACCAGTTGGATTCTGGCCACCTGCTTTATTTTCCTTTGCATTTTTTTTCATCCTATTATATCCTGACCTCTCATTCAGCAATTATTTTGAATCATGCTGAGGACACTTTTCCTCTCTCCCTTTGGATTTCCTCCTGCTGATGCTGATGCATCTCGAAATACCATCTTCTGAAATTATTAGATACAGAGCTTGGTGATGTGTACTGGGCTTAGCTGAAATATCAGACCAGCAAAGAAAGACCAAGAAATGAAAGAGCACCATGTAAATATTGACAGATTGTTTTCATGACTAAACTATGATTATCCTTCATTAATTTGTCTGTGCTTTCAGAAAGAGAGGAAAATGGTGAAAAGTGGAATATTATTCTTTGCAATAGACAACTGTGCTGGGATTGTTAAAATTTCTATTCAAGAAATCCCTCAAAATGAAAATAAAAAAAGGAAAAACCCCACTCTCTTTCAGAGAGGCAGGTCTGCAATGTTTAGAAGTAACACCGGTGTGTTCTATGTCTGCATCTGTAATTTGAGATTAAATACACTGTGGATAAGGTTAGAAGCATAATCTTTTCACCTACCAGGCATTTATGCAGTATATTGTTTCCTTTCTGACAGGTAAATTACTAGTAATAAAGCTCTGTAACTGTGCCATGACAGTGTTTGTCCTCTAACATGGCTGTGCAACTGCATCACCTGCTCTAAGCTGCACCAGCACAGTGAGGGCAGAATCCGGGCCTGTAACATTTAGTTAATCAAACTGTGTTCCAATAGCAGAGGTGATATCTTTCTACCCCCTCCCTTACTTTGGTGCTGGAGGAATAAAGCAACTCAAACTAGTCAATTGCTGCAATTCTGAAAACAGATTTTCTGTGCGCAAACTTGCCATCTGCACAATCATCCTTTTCCTCTTCAAGCAGCAAACAGCCAGAAGGTACCGAGGCCCCTCTCTGTGTTGCGGAGGGAAGAATCCCAGACATGGCTTTGGTAGCTGAATCCTGCTGGTTTTTTTAACCCATTGAAGTATTTTCTAAAGATGCTCTTCTTTCCATGTGCTTGGCTGGTGTTATGGTGACCGTGAGTGAATATATCAAGTTACTGGTTATGGGAGCAGCCCTGCCAGGAAGCCAGAGGGCATGGTCAGTGCAAACTGTTTTTAGATGCCTGAACAGGCACAGCTCTAAGTTGTGTGCCTGCTAAGTTAATAAAAGGACCAAACATTATTTCTCCTACCTCCTGCATGTGGACAGAACAAAGCCTGTGTCTGAGGCAAGCCTTACTCCTGGGCTGATGTCACACTTGGCTAATTGGCCCTTATAACATTGTGTAAATACCAATATTCTGAAACTATGGCTAGAATTTTTGAGCTTGGGTTCTGCTAGAATTTGAGGACTTTTGAAAAACTGAAAGGGAGAAAAGAAGTGAACAGAAAAATGCCCCAACATGAGAAATTTTTATGAACAAAATGTGATCAATTTGTTCTCAAAGTTAAAGCAAATGAGCGGAGGGAAAGGTGCCCCTGCTTCCTTTCTTCTTAATGCTGAAAGAGATCTGTTCCTTGCTTCATGAAGGAAAGAAAATTATTTGAGTCAGGAAAATCAAGTTAGGAAGGTGACCTGCCAATTTATTTATTTTACTCTTTGCATGGTGACGTAAAAGATCCATCTGCAAAGCATACTGGTTTGTAAAGTGAGCCACTCCACTAGAAATTGTTCAGATTACAAAATGCTGAAAAACTTTGAGCACCATCCCAAATAGTGAAGTCCAGTATTTTATTAAGTATAAGCCCCATGCTTTCCTCCTATTCCCAGATCAATAAATCATAAAGTGGCAGCTTTTAGGTAAATTTCCATAATTTCACACATAGTATTTATTAAAAAGTATTTAAACACATAAGTCGTCTCTTAGGTTCACTTAAAAACAGCAGAGGACATGAAGTGCTCTCTTCTATTGAAATTTATACCTTTTTTTCATTTTTCTTTTGAATTGTTAGAACAACATTAAAAACCTGATAGTGTGGGAACATCTGTTTCTTGGCTGTATGTGGTATTGATTTTTAAGAGTGATGGTACAGAACTGTTCAACAAATTAAAACATTGATAAAGCATCTTGATAAAGGATGCCATTCTTCTCTTATCTAAACTGATTTGATACTGAGTTTCTTGCTGGGTTGAGCATCCAACCCAAGCACAGTTAAGACCATGGGTACTGAGAAGACCATCACCACCACTGTGCTCATCTGACATGGGAGCTGCTCCCCAGCCTTTTCCTCCCACCCCGTTCACAGGTTGTTGTCTGCCCAGGGACCAGGTTCTCTCACCAGCTGTCTGACTTCATCCCCATTTCACTGGTATCTCTCTCAATAGCCTAATTTTGGCTCTGAGCTACATCTAGTGCTTAGGTAGGATAAGATTTCAGCCAGATGGATTATGAACAACATTTTCTTTTCAACATTCTTGGCTCCAACCCCACAGAAGGTTGCTTTAGCCCAACAGAATAAAGTCCCATCCTTCAGACAGCTGAACCAGTTGCCTTACTTTAGCACGCGGTATAATTATTGTGCACCTTCCACAGAAGGCATTGCACTCACAGCTTCTGTTTTGCACCGGAATCTGAATGTGCTGCTGACATTAGGACCCCCACAGTGCCTTATAAAGGCAGATTAAGGCATTAAGAATCTGGACCTTTGTACAGTATCCTAAATAAACCATCTTTCATTTCTTATATTTCGCCCTGATAAGAGACTGTAATATCTGTGCTCCACTGAGCTCTATGCTGGTGAGTAAAACTCTGTGTTGAAGCTTATAAATTTATGCAAATAGATAATAAGATTTTTCCCCACCTTGATTCAGACTATAAATCAATGAGATTTAGTCCACCACTCCTTATGAGTAATTCTGCAACCACATATTCATGCTGAGGAAAACTTTTCAGTGAGATTCTTTTCAAGATAAGTCTTTGCCAGCTATTGGAAGTGTGATTATTGCAGAGCCACTAACATTATCCATCTCCGTCACAAATGCATCACAAATCTGTCCAGCATCTTTGTCAATCAAATAAAGTGCAGCAGACAAAAATAATGTTATTAGAATTACTATTGGAAGAATTTATGGTCTCTTATGAAGTGAAAGTGATTTTAACATATGAATGGCATTGGGAGGAACTGCCAGTGTGAAAACTCTCACCAGACCTGTGTGTGTAATATTCTTGTCTCAGAGGAAGCAGTGGGAGTAGTATGTGAAAAAGAGTTGTTCACAAGTCAGAATCCTTAGGAGCTCTCTAGATGACTCTTACTGCATTTTGTGATATTCTGCGAAGAGGAAGTTCCTCTTTCCCCTTCTTGAGCCTTTTTATGTCACAAACTCTGCACTCAAAGGCATATGTGTAACAACTCACACTGGTTGCTCAGCAAAGGATATAGAGTAGGATCAGGTACAAAACAGATTCCACTCATGATGGTGGTTACAACTACAAATCTCAGTGCAAAATAATGATAATTATTAAAAGAAAGGTATTCTTAAAACTGTCTCCATTGTTAAAGGCTGATTTATCTTTCCACGCTATAATGAGATGAATACCAAACAAGCCTTTACATTGCCTTCACTCACAGCTTAACTGGAATCACAAACAGTTTTCATAATGAAGTATACAGCCTGCAAAAAATTTGTATTCCAAGTGTGTGCACAGGCCCTGTTGTTCCAGACTGTACTTCTTTCCCAAAGTGTGCACTGACAAGCTCTTCAGTGTGTTTATTACTGTACAACACTGTAAGCCAACTGATACTTATTACTGGCTATGCAATGGGTCAATGCAGTTTCACCACAACAAGGTGCATTCTGGTACAGGCTGTGCCTGAAGGGCACTGTCCCTTATGGATCAGCTTAGTGGGGAGAAGAAGCTGCATTTTAGTAGGGATGTGCTGAGCACCCACCTCAGCCTCAGGTGAGAGTAGGTAAAGTGGCAAATCCTGTCCTTGTAGTCTCCAAACACAGCCACGCTTGATTTGTACCTGGCCTTTTCCCAGGCCTCTGTGGTGGAGGAAACCCTCCTCATGTCCTGCCTCACTCCATATAGCTGCACTAAGGCCAACTGCAGTTACTGGTATGTGTATTGCGCAGAATAATTACATCTGTGTAACGTAATAAATACATGTGTATTACACCTGTTATGTTCATAGAGCAAAGATGCAGCCTTAAAAATACACGCCAGACTGCTCTGTACAAAGAAGACAGATGGTATTTATTCTATATTAATTAATATTGCATGCAGAATTTCCTTCCTCTTTAAATATCTTGAACATCCTTTTTCAAAATGTAAATGTACACATACAGAGTCTTTTTGTTTTGACAGCTGACTTTTGTATTTTATCTCCATTCAACACAAGTGGCCTTGGTTTATTCTTACAAGTGCTATCTTATGTATCTTCAGTCTACCTGTCATTATTATAGTTCTTTCTACTTAAATCAAGTTAATCAATTGATTTAATCAATTTAAAGATGGAAAGCAAACAACGGTGCAAACCCTCCTGAAATTTGGAGAGTTAGTAAATTAGGTTTGACAGGATTTGTGTCTGCAGGTTTTGGTTTCACTGGCCATCACCTTTTTTAATAGTTTGTTTTTTCTCAGCTACATGTTTCAAAATAACATTACACATAAGGATGAAATGCAGCCGCTGCTGAAATTTTATTGTTCAGCGTATCTTGTTCACAAATGCTCCTGGAGACACGTGGTCCTTGCCTGCCATCGTAGTTTTACACTGGAACATTTATGCCTTACAACTTCAGCCGCACATAGACATGGCTAAAAACTAAAAAGCAATGGCACTATCATGGATATTCCAATTCCATTGCTTTAAGGGATACTTTAAAGGAAAGTAGGCCAAAAACTTGACCTATTTTAAAAGACATGGCAATCTGTTCTTTTAAAATATCTTTCACACTTCATTGAGTCGTTCTCTGTCTCCTATACCATGAAAAATATTATACAGTAGCAAGATTCAGAATTCTTCTCTCTCTACAGTTTCCCATACAAACAAATATTGCAAGCTGAAATCTGCAATTTAACAAATTTATTTTTTCTCCATCACTGATCTTGAAAAAGAAATCATCTTAAAGATTACCAAATGCATACAATGAACTAATTAGGTGTAACTAACTAAAATTGCCACATCGCTGCACTTTGTCCATAGTGTTAGTTGCAATGGAGCCATTTGACAACCAGGAAGTCTTAGGATCCATAAAGGATTTTTGCTTCTAGGGAATTCAGTGTTTTGAATTTGAAAACCAGAAGCAGTGAGCCATATTTCTCAGTTATTTTGCTGTTTGAAATCTGGCTGTGAAACTCTGTTTACTTTGTGTTGGACTCCTGCCAGAGAAGGCCTGGTTTTAGCAGATGGTCGTGGAGCGGAGGCCAGACGTTTCCTGCTGCGTCCTGACGAGGCACTGATAGCGCTCCCAGGCACAGCACTGACGCCTTCAGCAGCCACCGGGGCTGGAGAGCAGGCACTGCTGACAGAAAGGTTGTGAAAAGTCCATGAAGCAGCCCCTGGGGCAAAAGACTGTGGAAAAGAGGGTCCTGAAATGGTGCTCAGAAGTGGTGGAGCTGTCAGACAGAAGATGAGCAGGGGAAGAACGGGAGTTTTGACCAAGAGGAACTGAAGTGTTAAAACCAGAGGGGCATAAACTAGTACTGAGGAGATGTGATTGCTTTGATCTTTGACAGGACACTCCTCTGTCTTGTCAAGAAGAAACTTGAAAGAAGAAGGTCCAAATGGAAGGCTTTACTGTGGTATGGGTTTACCTGTCTGCTCTACAGTCACCGTGTGCAGGGAGCATTTTCCTTTCCCCTATTTCGGGGGGCGGGGGGGCAACTTCTCTCAGAACAAATATCCTTAATATGTCCTCAGGCTGGGTTTGATCTTTCAAGATGCTGCCTGCTCTCAAGATAGGGAATCAAAGGGCAATGCCATAATCGCAAGCACTTGAGTATCGCTGGATTGCTGCCTTGGCAATTTGCGTACAGGGGAAAACGCAAACAAATTTCTCAGGAGGCTGTATGACTTGGAAATCTTCCAGATATCCTTCAGGCGTCAGTAAGATTAAGGACATCCATAGTTTATCTGGGGATTCAGATCTTGAACCAATGTAGCTAAAATTCATGGTTCCCATGCCATATGGCTCTGTGTTTGGGGATTTGGTGCTCTCCCTTTCCCTGCTATCAGATACCTGGAGCCACTGCATTAGTGTGTCAGGCTAATTTGAGTGATGATTTTATGCAGGTGGCAAGGCACCTGTGAACTACAGCTGACCCCTTCCTTGCACTCCAGCCAGTCTGCAGGTAGGCAATGTTGGATTTTGAATGCTTGTGCCTCTCCAGTTTACCACTGGATCTCAAAAGGAGAGAAATCCCAGGAAGACTGAAGTGTTGATTGCTTTGTTACGTGTCACTTGCATATATTTCTCCCTCCTTGGCCATGTCTCACTCATAATCTCCCCAAAACTGAGTCTCTGGGTCAGTATAGGAAACAACTGACAAGAACTGGCATCTGCATGGGAGTCTGACTGAAAATATTTTCCCCAAGCTTCTACCTGCAAAGCATCAATATTCAACAACCTCAAAAATGGGGGAAAAATTGGTTTAGAACCTCATTTAGCCAAGTTCCAAACTTTGGTATTTCTTTCAGTGAGAGCCCTTCCTTCCTACTTATCAGTCTTGTACAGGACACTCTGAATCACCACTTTCATGACCCACTGTCTTCTTCTATGTAGTTTTCTTAGGCTGCGGTAGTTGCCTTTTTCTACCTTATTGACTTCTTCCAACTTGAAGACAAGAATGCAGTGTCTAGGAACACCACATTCCATTTTTAACAGCTCAGCAGCTGAGCCCATTTGACATTACACTGAGACAAAGATTTATTGTACTGTACAGAGAAGACAGTCTACAGAAATGAAGTTTCAAAGTATCTGTATCATCAAAGAACATGCATAGACCTTGGGAATTTAATCTGGTCATCATAACTTATGGCATGCAAGTGATCTGTGTCTTACCCAAGATGCAAAATGCCACCTCCTCCTCTGACCAGCCATGGTGAGCCATAGCCAGGCTGGGAGCCTGGGCCTTGCTGTCTTGCACCTCATGATTGTCCACATCCGCACAGAGGAAAGGCTCATATCCTGTTCAATAGCACCCTAAAGCTGCCATGCAGAGGTCTGAAGCCCGTTTCCATCACTAGGCGGAGGGGTGGCTAATGCTCTTCCTTTGCTGGAGAAGGACTCATGATCACAGTGCCTACCTCAGAGTTCCCCAGCACGTTTTTAAAATTTCCTGTTATTTGCCAAGTGGCCATACTGTGCACCACACAATACTCATTCCAAACAGATGCTGCAAAACCCAGCAAAGCTTAGAAAATTTCTGGTCAGGCAGGCTTTCACTGTAATTAAAGTAGCCCCCTTTTCACTGCCTGGTTTAAACAGACCAGTTTCTTCTGTCAGCTGGAATGATGTGAGTTTGAAGCTGGGCTAATTGGCTTTTTTTTCTTTTCCTCATAATTGAAACCATAAAAGCTGACATTTTCATTAAAATTTGTTAGGTGAATTACTAGTTATTGCACTTTGATTTTACAGATACTACACATGAATGGAGATAAGAAAATAAACAGAACCAGAGTGAAATATCTTCGGCATAGCTCAGGATACACAGAGACAGACATCCCTAGGGAAGGAGAGTTGCAAAAAGGCATCAAAATGGAGTTCACTGAACTGGCATTTAAAACTTTTGGGAAGTGTCTTTTTTTTAGCAAGCCTTTAAAGTCAATTATCCTCAGAGAACGTGCTTCATGTTTGTCTTGAGGATAAAGATAGTGAGATTTCATAATTTATCTGGCTCATACCTCTGAGCGTGCGGGTCCCTGGCCCTGTGCTAGACAAGAGGTGGCAGATCCCTCTCTATGGATAGGAGAGCAAAAAAGCACCTTCCCCTTGGTGCTGTCTGCAAGCTGGAGAAAGGGCAGCGAGGCATTCCTCCTTGAAAGTGAGAGACACTGTATTCCCCAACTGTCAGACACAATTCATTATGGAGAAAAACAAAACAAAGCCACACTAAAGTACAGCAGAGAAAATCCAGGAAAATAGGTTAGACAATACTTAAGCACAACTTTTCCCCACAGAGGGGGCTTGCGTTAGATCCGAAGCTCCAGAAATGGAGGGAAAATAAACAGAGCTTTTGGAATTAACCTGGCAAAATGGAGTTGGCTCCCACCTGTCACAGGCCTGCACAGTGGAGATTGTCCTCATACAGACAGCTGGCTTTCTCCAAAACAGCTCTTCCATTCTCTTTTGAAGATCGTCCTCAGATTAATCTGTTTGTCTGGCATAGGAGACTTGCAGTGCTTTTGAGTTAGAAAAGACAGGAATTTTAGCACTAGTATAGCAACATCAGTTTCTAGACAAGTAAAATCTGCCTGCAGAAGGAGAGAGGAAGCCCCCACCTACTCACAGTTCAGCTGCTGTTCTCTTCAACAAGGGCAGATGTTTGGAAAATGGGAAAGAACAGGAAAGATCCTGGTCCTGCCAACACTAGTCTGGTTTCTGACATGCTTAAACTTTCACACGTCTTTCTTTACAATAATGGGACTTAAATTTAACTCCTTTGTATTACTTTTGGTGTGTTTCTTATACAGTGCTGACCAGGAGCTAAATCTCTGCATCAAATGAAGGGTATCAGAACCCAGAAGAACTCCAGAAGATGGTTGTAGTGGTCCTTGGTGGATAATCCCTGGAGATGTCCAGTCAGTCCATCTCATAGCCACTCATCTCATAGCAGTTAAATAATTCCCTTCAGTATCTTCAAGTTAATTCTGTCACCACGAGCTCTTTGTCGACACAGTAACTCTGGATCTATTTGTTCTTTGCTGTAGTTACACATGGGCACGTAAACTGCGGATGAGTTGCCACCATCTTCGCCCATTTTGCACAGGTGCACGAGACTGTACAAAACACGAGGCAAATTCAGCTGGTTGTATGGGAAGCAGCCAAACTGGCCCCCATTTATGACCCTACAAGTGTGTAAAGGGCAAGACTCCCTGTTCAGTGTGGAAACAGGCACCTAACAGACCTGTGCCAATGCCAGGAAAGCACCGAGGGAGAATTACTACTAACAGGAAAAGGCTCGTGGAGAGCAGTGTGAGCTTCTCTTCTGTACTTATACACAACACAGCCCCATTTCTTCCAAGTATCACATTGTGAAAAAAAGTTATTTTTTTTATTTACTGCTAGGCCTGAGAAGGAAATCTCTTCTTTACACAAAACAGGACCTCGATCTCATTTTGGGCTTTTGTGGAATCTTATTTTGGGCCTGATGCTTAAACCCAGCAGTAACAGGCTTGTATTTGAAAGGCTTCACACCAAAAAGCACAGAAAAAAAAAATTATAGAACAATTGATTAATAGTGAGATATGGGAGCATAAACATAGCTTTTGAAGCCCATGGGCCATTTTGACCACAGAAATGCAACCTGGGAGACTGGCTCACTTGTTTAATCTCTCTGCCAGTTTAATCTTGTTCTGTCCTAAAACACCTGGTGTGATTTCAGGGTGCCACTGGTGGCCCTGGGGTGCCAGCCTGGCATGGTATTGCAGATTTTGCAGAAGAGAAGTGACTTTTTTTTTTTTTTTTTTGTCATATGATGCCCATACAGCTGTAAATAAATATGATTAAGAGGGCATGTCTGGGAACTAAAATAATGAGGAACTAAATAATAAACTTGTCTTCCAGCTGTTGGTTTAGATTGAAAGCAACACTGAAATGATACGTATTTTTTACAATTTATTGTAATGGTCTGTGATCCTGCAAACATGATGCACATCTGTTGAACTTTATTTTGAGGTGTAGAGCCATCAATTTCAATCTGTGACAATATATAGGCATTGGCCAGAACGATTTTATGGCTTGGATTCCTGTGGGTTAAATTCTGACCAGGTAGATGTGACAGAGTCCAACAAAAGATTTCAACAGAAGCAACCCTAGCTGTGTTGATACAGTTGCTATTAAGTGGAAATTGCCACAAAACTAGAAAATATCACCAAGGACATTCACCCTTGTCTTCCTGTGCCAGTTTACCTGCATACTGATGAAGTTTCCTTGCAAAAAGTATAGCAGTTAGGATTTCAAATTGATTACTTTTCTGTTTACTTCTGATTAAAATTTTGACTTGCATTTTTTTCTTCCTCATTTTTTAAATGACCTTCATAAATTTTCAATTATCATTAAAAACATTTTTAGTAAGAGCCAGGAACAAGAAAGTGTAGGGATTTTTGTTCTGATGAGAGGTTTTGTAAGGGGAAGATCACCATCATTGTCATAGCCATTAATGTTCTGATTTTGGAGCAGTGGAGACGTAAGCAAATATTTATTTTTGAAAGGCCTTTGCTTTGGTTGATGACAAAATGCTCATCTCCTAAATTTAGCAATGCTGTGTCTCCATGTGTTTATTTATATTATTAGTCACCTTTAAGCCCACATTTTCTGTGATCAGCACAGGCTAGGGAGTCAGTGCATCCTTGTGTCAGAGAGGGTCCTGCACGTCCATTCCCCAGCCAAGTGGGGTGAGTGTGTAAGTTGCGAATTCCAGTGGGAACAGACCAGAATTGGAGTGGCTGGGAAGAGAGGGGCAAGAGGGGGGCAGCTTGAGCAGCCTTTGTTACCATATCCCTAGAGGGAAGAGAAACAATAACCATGGAATATCGAGAGCTGGAGGGGCCCACATGGGTCATCGAGTCCAGCTCCTAAAAGTGGCTTTAATAATGGTCACCTTATATCATAGTCCCTGAATTTAGGTATTTACCTGTCCACTATCCTGGGCTGTGCAGTTTCTCTGGCTTTTTTCGTTAAAAGCCACGATCCCAAGGAGCAGAAATATGGCTTGTGCCTGTAGTTCAGAGAAAGCAGTTGTGGTAGCTATACAATTTAAATTTTGGGAAAATGTTTTCACAGAAAGTATGCGGGTAAAGGCCGGTGGGACTAATGGCAGCCCGGCCCCACTTATGTCTAGGGGACACACAGGAAGCCTGAGGCCAAGCGATGGCCCGGCCTACCGCCGCCCGTGCCGGTGTGTGGCTTCCTCAGGGCCATGTGAGCACGGCGGCACTTGTTATTTTGTTACGAGCCGCGGCGGAGGGCGGGCCGGGCGCGGGGGCTGCGGGGCGCACCCGGCCGCGGTGCCGCAGCTGATGTAATGCTG